>CAJPVJ010000431.1:0-18405 GCA_905397405.1 Oppiella nova
AATGACAAAAGTTTAGCCTATAAATGACTAAAAAGAGTAACATTGTTTGTTAATGGGAAAAGTGAACACTTCTAGCTCAGGACTGATGTAAACTTATGCCTGAAATGCGAGTCAATCGTAAACATAATGCGATACAAAATACGGGAGACTTTTGTGAGTCCAGCCCTTCACTGCTGTTGTCAATGGTTTGTGACGCAATGAACGAGTCATATGTGCGTACAGTAAGTACGACCAGATTGTGGTGTTTGGCCTTTAATTTTTAAATGGACTGTTAGGTTAGGTTAGGTTAGGTTAAGTTAGGTTAGGTTAGGTTAGGTTTTTTGACTTTTTAAGTTTTATTTTAAAAATTATCACTAACATTGACAATTAGTTTATTTTTACTTACTATTGATCTTAAAAGTTATTTTTGTAAAATTCCTGATAAACTTTATAATATTTTATTTACCTAGCTTATTTAACATTAGATATTTTGTATTATAACAGGGATAAATTAATTCTAATTCTGATAGTTTCTTATTTATTATGCATATAGTGTACAATTATGGTCGATTAGCATGATAATTTGGAATATTGCTTACTAATTTCCTATGCTACATTAATTATTAATGAATTAATTTTTGTTTGTTTGATAAACCCTGCTAAATTAATGGCAATTTTTAGGTAATATGAATTGATTGCAATGTATAGGCAATTAATGATTACAATGTATGGCTCATTGAATTGTTTGACCTCTACTTCCGTATTTAATACAATTATTAACAAATTATATCATCTGGCATTATTTAAATAAATGATTCATCTATTTTAATTAGTATTCAAATTATCATAAATATAGCGTTTTAACAAAATTAGATATTTTTTGCTTATTTTTATTATGCATTTATTTTACGCAATATTATCTATCATATAATATTAGCCATAATCTATATAACCTTATGCAATGTTATATAAAAATATATTGTACAGTATATTGTACAGTATATTGTACAGTATATTGTACTGTATATCATATACCGTATGTGCATTTTATGAATTACTTTTTGATAGCAGGTATTATGTGCTGGCATAAATTAATTTTCAATACAAACTATTTTTGAATGACTGATAGCATGCTATGGCATTCAATGTAATCCAGTTTTTTGTGGCTATACTTCATATTCACTTCAATCTTAAAGTTTGCGACAAAACATATTATTTAAAGCCTTTGTAACTACAGTTAAGACCTCAGAAAGTTCATTGCCGTCTCGTAATTGGGTATTTCCTCCTTTACCTACCGTTCCCTTCAATTCCAAACTTATTCATTGTCTACCGGAGTTGTTGTGTAGTTTTGAATTTTGTATTTATATAATGTATACAATATTTTGTACTCTAATTGTGATTATGTCTACTCTTTTCCTATTTTGTTTAGCCGGAGAGAGAGAGAGAGAGAGAGGGAGAGAGAGAGAGAGAGAGAGAGAGAGAGAGAGAGAGTTTCCGTTTCTCTCTAAAAGCAGCCAATCTTTCATTTTGCAAGTCTTGTGTATATTTTATCAAATTTCAAAGTTAGTTAAACTTTCAAAACCCCTAATTTCCTAAACATTAAGACCACAACCAAAACGGATTCCTGAAAAAGCAATGTTTTCGTACGGAAATGAAATCAAAAACTATTTCAAAACTCGAGACACGAATTTCCCTTAAAAAAGTAGCCCAAAAAAGTGCTGTTTAATGCTATCGTATATATAGTTTTACAGACAAATATAATATCCAACGATAAATCACACACACGAAAACATTGTGTGTTATTTATTGAAACATTAAGTTTTTATGGACCAAAAATTTTTGTCATTTAATAAACACTTTATTTTTTAAAAGCTCTGAAATGTTTTTATTGATATTTTATAGCAAAACACACGACTTTTCTGTCCAATCGATAAGTTTTGCGAAAAAGTATTACACGATTCCTATGGTATTGTGTGTTTATCTAAATTATTTGCTGTCTATTATAAGTTTATGATATAGTAGATAATAAAATAGGGAAAACACACAATATATAAATTGAAAATTAAATTGAAATGTAAGCCAAAATATTTTTAAAAACTATACTTTTGTATTGCAAAGGGGTTTTAAATTATATTAGGCTTTATGTATTGAATGTGTGTTCAGTTTAATGATATAGGAATCGATAAATGCATGGATTTTCCCAAATGGCTTACATTTCTATTAAATAAATTGGCAAAAGTCTTAACTCTAAATAAGGTTTTGAGAAACTAACCTTGATTTAGAAAATATAAGTTAAAGTAATACCCAAAATTGCCATAATATGATGAATGTTTTATATTAATGTATTTGTAGTATATTTTATTTTAAAATACCCAATTCCCTTATTCAATTTATTTATATCAGTTAATTTAAAATTGCTTAAGTTTTAATAGAAAATGTTACAGTAGTAATGTACCATCTTATATTTATTTATGTATTAAATAAATTTAATAGTTTTGCATATAGTGAATAGAAATCAATATAATTTATATAAAACATAATTTTATTTAGCATTAAATTAATTTTATTAAAATTTATTATTAAATTTTATACAATTTTTTCATATAATTAATTTGAGTTTTGATTACAAGATATTGAAAAATAAAATTATTATAAATATGATTACAATTGAAGACACTTTGAAAGCCAATCGTCTCTGTGTTTTTGAATTACAGCACAGGTATTGTATTTGTAATTATATATCCAATACGTATATAATTTGTAATATAAATATTGTTAATTATATAACATTTTTTATTTGGTCTAAAAATTTCATGCGATAAAAAGTGCAGACAATGTCTCGTATATTATGTGTTTTCATTGCATTTGATGTCAATTATCTAAATGTATAATACTTTTACTCAATATTACATATCGTATATAAAGTCATGAATCATAGAATCTATAAATATTAATACAAACTGTTATATACTGTATATACAAATGTCATACCTTGCCATGATAATAAATTGCAACCAAAATATAGTGTTTATAATGTAAACAGTGTAATCTTAGTATGAAATTCAGTGTCCAATTTAAATGTGTTATAAAGTCATTAATTATTTTCATTGCATTTTTATACAGTATTTTTACGATGAAAAGGGAACTCATATTTAGGATGAAATTAGTGTTTAATTATTAACGACTAAATAGTTTTATTACATTAAGAGTAGTGGGCTTTCGGTTTGATGAAAGTTTTCATTTGCATTATTTATTTCTGGGTAAATGGTATGTATACCAGAATTACAGGGGGAATGGTATGTGTATTTGTTTTAGATTGTATTTCTCGGGGAAGTGGTAACAAAAAATGGTCTGACATTACGAGTGCTCTTAACAAGAATTTTTATATTCAATTCTCTACGCTATGTATACAATGTGTATATAATATATACTATATATAAATTAGATAGATATATTTTTTATTTATACATGTAACATTCAAATTTTACACAAAAATATATATATAACACAAATTGAATTCATTTTTATTCCTAGTTTGCTATTAGATTATGTGACAAATGAAACGAATAAATAAATTTATTTTTTTATTACACCAATGGATATCACTTTTTATTTATTTATTTGAGTCGAGAGATTTTCAATGGGGAACTGGAGGTCACTAAGCGAGAGAGAGAGAGAGAGAGAGAGAGAGATCAAGGGATAGGCAACAAATTTAATCAAAAATAACGAGTAAATAAAATCTGCGGAAATGTACAGTAATTCTCACTTAAAAATCAAATTGATTTTTAACAAACATGTATATAAAATATATATAATCCGGAATTTTTTTATGGGAATAATAGTTTAAAAACATATAATAAAACTTGGAAAACAATTTTAAACTATATTTAGACCTTTCTTTAATGACTATAACGGTTGAAGTTGTATGTCATAATAGTTGTTTCTCTGTGTTACCAAGCGAAAACACTTTGATAATAATAACTTTGCCATTAAATGTCATTTGAATACATTTACTTTAATACACATAACACACACAGCGAGCAAACTATTTAACATATTATTTAAATGTCACATCAATTGCTGTATATTTCTTACGGGAATATAAACGCAACGAACTTTTTAATAGCTTTTATGCATTTCAATGGTTATATTTGGTAATAGTTTGGTGGACTGGATGCTGGTTTGCTTATCCAGCACATCGCCATCGGCTACTTGCGTATGAAAACTTTGGTCACTGTTGTCGATGGGTATCATACGGTGCGACTGATCGCAGTACGTGGCGTTCATGTCGTTTGACGGCCTAATCATTTGCATAATTGAGTTACGGTTACGTCGGGCCACGAGTATAGCGATGAGAAACGCTATGATAAACACGACTATCAATAGCGCCGTCATGTAATCGAACTCCCAGTCCGTCTTATCCGGGGCAGACTGAGGGACGACCGTCTCGACCACCATCGAGTCGATCACACACTGAGGGATGCCGTCGAAACTGGACTTATCGGGCGTATAGCCGGCGCCGCACAGGCATATGTTGTCTATACACCACGAGTGCTCCTCCGAGTACTGGCATTCCTCACGACCAGTACACCCCTCCCCCAGATATTTACCTTTCACACAGTGGCCGATGATTGTGCTGAAGACGTACGTGTGATTACAGGCGCACTCGTGGGTCGTCCCATTGCACACACCGTTAGGTTGCAGACACTCCAGGTCTTCATCGCAAGCACTTTCCATGTGTTTCCGCGGGTGACACGCATTGTCTCGGCTGTGGTAATGAGTTTGTGGGCAAACGCACAGCCCTTCCGGATATAGGGGCACATCCGGTCTAATCCAGTACTGTATGGTCGATGATAATAGTTGTGTGGCGTTTGACATACACTGGGATCCGTTGAGACACTGATCCGATGTGACACACGATTCCAGTATATTCCTCGACTTCAGACAGAATCTGTGGTCAAGAATCACGTCAAAGTCGGGCTGACACTCGCACCGACTGGTTGTCACATTACAGTGGGCGCCAACACTATCCTCGCAACCGGAAGAATATCTCTTGTGATCGCAATCGGTGTCAAGTATGGTGTCGACTGTCACTACGAATAGCGCCAAACAGGCGGACAGTGCGAGCGGTCGGGCGCTCATCGTATGGATGGCACGGATGGCAACCAACGCATAGAGTGGTGTCACTACTCTTTGGCTCAGATATCTGGTGATGACTTTTCCACGCCATCACACGTCTGACCACACCTTCATGTTATGCATCGAGTGATACCATGAGTTGCACAACGCTTTTGGATGAAAACTTGTTTTCCTATGGCATGGGTTGTCGTATCCAATGGAAACTCATAGCTCTCTGTGTATTATATTCCGTGTGTGCATTCTCTCCATACATATACCACCAGTTCCTACCATTCCCTACCATAAGCTCATACATACTCTTCCCCATAGACTCTTCCGATCGGTATATGTCTTGCGAGTTGTGTTTTTCGTAAACTTTTTTTTCTTAAATGAGATTTTTTACGCTCTTCCGAGTCTATCGTCTATAAAATGCTTATATTTTTCTCGCTTTATATTCGGCTCTTTTGTGTTGAATTTCTTTTGCCAGATAATTGTCCCAAATATTTGCCATACATTTATTGATTTGGACTCTTTTCTAGCTCTCACTCTATATTAGACTTCTCGTGAGATCTACTAAAAACCTATTTAGATATAAATTATTATATTATTTCGTCAAACGTGTGACTATTCTCTGTGTGCCATAAGTTTGGGGATAGAAAATCAATTCCTGGGATATATTCATATATATTTTCTCACCACTCATTTGGACGTCCAATCAATTGTGTGTAGAGTTGTCTCTCACTTATCAATAGTTATCGATAGGTATTCACACGATATATGAGATTATTTTCATATCTCTCTCTCTCTCTCTCTCTCTCTCTCTCTCACTCACTCACACTCGCAATCACTTGTCAGTCAATGTATTAAGTACATAGTAATAATTTGATATATACTTTATTTATAACACGGAGTATAAATTTATTTATTCACAAAATAAAAACAATAATACAAACAAATGAGATGTAAAACAAAATTTATTTAAAAAAGGAGTTTTTGGTAACAAATTATTATGTAAGTTTAATTTGAAAATTTTAAAATATATAGCTTTATTTTATGATACATTTAAGGTGTAAAAAAGTAATAATTATTTATAAGATTCTTATAATAAGAATATACTGTATATACTATTATTTATTTGAGAAACATAACATTTTCTTAAAATAATGTGTTTCGAGAGCACTTATAACTGTGAAATATATTATAATAAACTCGCAAATAACTATATTAAGCCATGAGAATTATATTCATGTATATAATATTATATACTAGTATAAACCCATGTCTGTAAATAATTTATTAATATAAATGCGAAACACATTTTTGCATTAGAAATACATTTTCATAGACTTAACAGTACTCGAGATTACAGTTAATATTATCTATGGTTTGGCTGTTTATGGTTGAGAAAATGAAAAATGAAAATAAAATATATCGGAATACATGTATAGATAAGGAGATAATTACATTTAATTTTCACTAATAACTTGCTCAATCATTAAATCAAACTGTGAACAGAGATTAATATTAATACAATTCAATACATTATTATGTGCTTTTCATTTTGTATATCATTTATAATATAAAATACATTATATTTTTTGTACAAATCAATTATTAAAACACAAAAAAAGATATTAAATTAAGAGAGAAATGATTAACAAATATATATTTAATATAATAAACGGCATTAAAAAAGGTCTTTATCTCGAAAATCAAATCAAATAAAACACAAGGAAATGGTTTATGAAATAAAAGATTTTTTTTTATCAAAAAACAATTCTGTATACAGTGTATGAGAAAAACAATAAAATAGTTTGAAAAAATGTTTTAAACTGAATACACGGTAATATCCAATGATTTTTGGCTCTTTATATGTTTGAGTAAATAATATATATATAAAAAATAAATGGCATATAAAATAAAATAACAAATAAATTGATTTTTTAATACAAATATAAACTATGGTAAAAAAACTATTAACAAGTAAATTGTAAAACAAAACAATAAACACTAGTATAACTGAATTATGTGTGAACATACTATTTCGATACAAACAAAATCATACTGGATAATACTGGTGCACCAGTTTTTGGCAGCTTATGTATGTGTGAGGTTTGAAAGAAAATCAAAAAATTATATTAATATTATGTCTGGAAATGTGAGTGACTTTTGTGATCAAGAATATCGATAACAAACAAAATAAAACATTTTAAGGTCGAGACATATTGTGTCACATATATTAAGTTATATGGCATTACAATACATTACTAATACAATGGGAGTAGTGTTTTATATGAATTATATTATATAATATACGATATACTATACAATATATTGTAGTAAATTGTTAAGAAAAATACAAATAAAAGACTTTATTATTATCCTGGACTCAAAGTATTACTAAAAATGTTCACTCAAATATTATACTAATAAAATTGTTCCCAAAAAAATACTATAATATAATAAAAGTGGAAAAATATATTGTTTTATATCATATATTTTTCGTGTAGATTGCGTGTTGTTTCACATGCGATACCCGCCAACAGATATAAGGGCTGGTAGTATGGGGTATGGTATGTGTCGGACGTACTGTACAACACAATACATAAATAGATCATTTGAAAGTGGATAATAAAATAATTAATTAAATTCTCAAACAAAGTTAATACCAAGCGCTAAAAAATTGCATATTAATTAAAAAATCATATTTAAATCCAGAGTTGTCAGACATTATGATATAAATACATAATTAAAATCTAATTAATATATTGCAGTATTAGAGGCACTAAACGACTGACTTTTTGCCCACCACTCCAGAATCGGTAGAATTTGTCTTATTTAAGGTACGAATTCTGTGGACTCGGCGGATGTGCTGCTTCTTGGGCACCGTCTGGCTCTCCGACGCATACAGTAATCCAGGGCCCGAGTCGTGCAGGTCGTGGGGGTAGTGGTGGGGCGCCGGGAGCTCCTCGTAGGCCAATTGGTACTGATGTTGTGGAGGCTTAGGGTGTTGTGCTGGGTGTTGGGGCAGGTATTTGTGGTACGGCACCCGATATAGGTCTTGGTTGACGCCGTACTTGAGCACCGATGAGTGACAGTCCACGTTGTACCACCAGTCGCATACCCGGGTCTTTTGGTTGAATAGCGTGCCGTTATTACATAGGAACCGGTCGTGACGGCCGTCCAATTGGCAGTAATGCCATACCTGTGCGTACAGTATGTCATACAGAGATTTACGTGTGAATTATATGCGATTGTTTTCAGACATGTATTGACATCTCAGAGACAATGATATGTTTTATTAATAGCCAAAGCTTTTCAGACATCTATCGCTATTGTGTTAGGATTAATGGCAATGGACTGCAAGTCTTTAGGCAAACGGAGATTACATGATAACACAAAAAAGTTTATAGCAATCAGCCTATCAATGCCTATCAGCCAGTTATGCAAATAGCTTATCAATTAATTTGCGTATCTGAATGTATCATATTAATAAAACGCTAGTAATTCATGGGTTTATCGCCAGTAATTGTGTGGCGAAAAACATTTTGTTTAGCATTTATGTCGATATGAGTTAAGCGAAGGTTTACTCTTAATGTCTGTTTGTATAGTCGATGGCGTGATTGGGGTTTCAAATAAGACTACAGTATTGAGTTAGGCCGTAGTCTACGTGTATGTGTGTGTGTGTGTAAGTGCGCCCACACGGCACCGGCAGTTAAGAAGTAAACCACAGTAACAAACAAAAAAAAAGCTTACTTTCCCTTTTCACAATTGGATATAATAGGCCCCACATAAAAAAGTCGTGACTCACAGAAGTGGTGATAGATATGAAAATATGCGATAATTTATCACAATATCCCTATCCATCGCGCGCTCCGGTATATGCCTTCCCATTCCCCCTCAACAATACAGCTATCGCCCGGGCATACAGTTCCTAATGACCGACCTATTCATGTGCCGCACCTTTACCTCTAATGAGTTGTTGAATACCTGAGCGCTTGCACTATGCGTTTCCCAATGGGGGCCACAAATGGTTTATTAAAACTGATAAAAATCGCAATAAAGAAATAATTATTGCTTTTTCTCTGAGATCGCTATCGGTTTTATGGACCGGACTTTCAGCTAATATTTTGTATTTTGTCTCTAATATAACCAATTAGTGTGTCTTTATATCTCATTATATTTATAATGATTAGGAAATTAATACGATTAATATATCCAGGTACATTCCTAAAATATAGATTTCTAATACAAAGTATAATATTAAATATTAAGTAACATTAGACATGTCTAAGACGTTAGACATGTGATAAAAATAACTTGAAATAACTAAATATATTATTAATCAATCAGATCAATAAGAATTAATGTGTTTTTTCAGACTTATTTGTTAATTATATATGAGTTTAATAAATACCAAACATATAGATACCTATAATCTAACCTAAAAATAAGTTTTTCCATACGTATAAAAAATAAAATTATATAATTATTGTGTGTTTGTCTGGGATTATGTAACGGAATATAAGGGATTAGAAATAAATAAAGAGAGAGAAGTCAGACAAGCCTTCAATTTATTTTATTATTCAAATAGTCTTATATACGATGGGGAGAGAGAGAGAGAGAGAGAGAGAGAGAGACTCTGTCTTATATAATATAAGATACTATACTATAACTACTATAATTGTATACAAAAAACACAAAAGGATAGCAAATCGCTGTCAAAAGTGATTATTTACAGAAATATCTCTGCAGTAGAAATGTATGGATACATAGAGAGAGAAAAAAGTCAAATATATTTGTTTTGTTTTTTATATACATTTCTATCGTATACTCTATTGTAATGTATTTCTCTCTCATTTGATTGAATAGAAACATTCATTTCAGTTATTCATATAATAATATGTGAATAACAATTCAAATTTGTATAATGTATTTACTTTTTCACTCACTCCTTAACTTAAGAATCAATTTCCTGAACATATAATTGAATTTATTTATACACTCATAGAGTCTCTCTCTCTCTCTCTCTCTCTCTCTCTCTCTCTCCATAATAAACTCATTTACGAATCGATCGATTGATAAATAATGTATTCAAAGACATCTGTTTTCAACGGCTAAAAAGTTTAATTAACTTTTTTAAGACACTATTCTTATGCGAGAGTTAAATATTTAATGACTTTTATCATCCCTTTCTTTAAAAACTATGCAAACTATGCATAAGTTCGCGACAATTAATAGTAATTTACATATAATGATAGGAAAATTTAAAATTAATATCTTGGCACAGAAAATACATATTAATTTCTACACTCATTCAACTAATAAACTGCTTATCGATCGCCAGTTTGCGACACAAAAACTTTTGGACTAAAATGCAATTAATTGATAGGACTTATCATTACATTAAGTGAAGGCAAACACAAACACAAAATCAATAAATAGTTTATTCCCTAAACGAGAGGCAAACAAATGAAACACAGAAAAAGACGCCAAGAATTGGCGATTCAAGTCATGACTTCATTTCGTTTAATCAAATGAAAAAACATCACAAAAAGGCAATCAATGGGTCGGTTACCTGACAGCCGGCCTCCACGTCGGCGTAATAGCCCGGGTGCTGGCACTTGAAGTTAGTGTAGGGCACGGAGTGGAAGGTAGGGTAGTCTTTCCAGGGCGAGCCCGGTATGCCGGGTATGTGATCCAAATGGCCGTAACTGGCGTACTGTCCTTCACCTCCGTG
Source organism: Oppiella nova (assembly GCA_905397405.1). Taxonomy (NCBI): domain Eukaryota; kingdom Metazoa; phylum Arthropoda; class Arachnida; order Sarcoptiformes; family Oppiidae; genus Oppiella; species Oppiella nova. The sequence continues at coordinate 10,838 of CAJPVJ010000431.1, forward strand.
ACCCCCGTGACCTCCGTGCTCCTCATAACCTCCATGAGGCTCGTATCGCGCTGGACCTTGATGTCTGGCTACCAGATTGTGGTCCAACTCGTACCTGACGGGCTCCCTGTGCTCAATGGGGGCCACGTATGATGGGGGAAGGGCTGAGGCGTAGCCGACGGGCTTGGAGTGGGCGGTCACCTCGCTATTAATCTCAGGCTTTGTTTGTGAAAAGGCGTGCATCGGAAGCGCCGGCTCCAGAGGAATGGGTAGATAGCCCTTCAAGTGTTCCTTAGGGTCGTCCTTATAGATTGGTAGGTCTGTGCCGTAGTGTTTAGGCATCCGGTGAGCGCCGTAAAGGGATTTGGGTGCCGGTGCATAGTTAACAGGGTTATCGTTGTGTATAACGGGCTGATTGGCGTGAACTGCCTGCGCGACCAGTGGTGCTAACTCTGGTCCCAGGGCTGAGATGTCGTGTAATGTGTGCTCCTCTGCGATCACTTTCGGGTGATGGGACTGCACCTCAAAGGGGGCCAAAGCGTAGTCATACGTACGTACCGTATCCTAAAGTATACGTACGAAATGGTAGTGAAAGTGTGATTAGTTTCGTAAAGTAATAGCAAAAATAATTTGCGATAAAATAAATGTTTTGTTTTATGATTATATGCATGTAATTACAGAATATTAGCAAATACTCTGTATATGTGTTGCAATTTGTGAGACTATTTCGTGATTAAATCAAATTTGTTTTTGTTTTGTGTTATATAATCACATAAATTGTATGCAAAAAAGGTTTTTTGTTTTATTAATTTATTATAATGTTAATATAACAAACCAAATGTAGAAATTATTTTTAAAATAAAGCAATATTTGTTACACTTTTAATTGTATACTGTATTAATATATAAATTTTATTATAATACAATTCATTGATTGACTATTTCAATTAGTCCACTTTCACATTTGATTTGTAAAATAATTAATTTTATTGTGTGTTTGTATAAAAATCAAAATTCAATTAGTGTCGAGATTGTTTTTATGTTTTAGCTTACGAAATATGTAACATTTATGAAATATTATATAAATAAAACACAAAATGCATTACAAACTCATTCATCACGGCTATCATCAGTGCCCTAATCTATTGAGACAGGTATTCATCCAGAGATTTGCTCATAAATACATTTATTTCATTTGCAATCATATAAATACACTAGTATGTGTACGTTTGCATTAGGCTTAATATTTAATTAACTATATGTTGTATGCATAGGAAAAAAGTATAACAAATTCTCGGACTAAATATAACTCGGAATTAAAAACACATACAAAAAATATCACTGAAAAATGAGTGCAATTATAAAAAAATTATTTCATTTGATAGAAAAAACATTTGCATTAACTAAGCTATTAATATGCTTTCTATTCAAATGCACACAACAGAGCTATTATTCAACACGAGTTTAATTAATGGCTTAAGATTAGGGAGTGATTTTGAATGTGATTTATGGCCAGCAAATCAACTGAAAAAATCTGTGCTTTAAATGTGAAGTTCAGAAAAAATTTGTATAAAAATTTCCTTAAAGAATAAATTATAATTATGTGTATATTTGTGTGTGTGATATACTTTTGCCAAATATAATATATATACTCAACAATAGATTTTTACGGTAATTAAGTGTGTATGAATTTTAATATTTAATTTATCAAATGATTTTTGTTGTATAATATTAATATTTAAAATGTTAATTACATTTTAACAATTACTCTATTTAATTAAATATCGACATACAATCATGATTCATGTTTTATATATAAATATAAAATAATTTCACTTTTTTGATATAATAATATATTTACATAATTCTGTATTGAATATTTTCAATTCAATAAAATTCAATACAAATAATACTATATTAAAAATTGCCATTCAGAATGTGTAATCGTGTGTAACACTATTATAGCTAGGCACATATCAAAATATAATTTTGAATATGTTTTAATTGATAAAATTGTTTACATTCAAACATACTTATCATGCTTAATTAGATAAACTCAATGGGTTTCAAAATAATAATTTAATTAAGAGTTTGTGAATGAGTGAGTGCTTTCAATATTTTATATAAGAGGGAAGTTGTCATTTCTATATAATTATTAATTAATACCAGTGCTATTTATCGGCAATTATTTTATTATATACGCCAATTGTTGGTCTAAATATAAAATTTAATAAATAGTTACCTGACAAATGTTTGCTTAATACACCATTATTAATGAATGGGGGAAATGAGCAAAATATATATTGTTTCAAACATTTTGATGAATAGAAAGTCTAAACAGTACTCCAGAAGTAATAATTAGGAGTATATACTCTTATAGCCCTATTATATTAAAAATATACTGTACTCTGGTAGGCGACCCCCGACGTTTTGATTGAGTATCACTTCTACATAATAGTGTAGTCTCTCTCTCGTTTTAAAAACTATTTTTATATACAATATATTTTTAATATATCGGTTATTATTTTTAAAATATGCAATTTATAGTAAACGTTCAGATTTGAAAAATGCATGATAGGTGATATTAATTACATTTTAATAGACACTTAAGGTGTTCAATGGCTTACATGAGTGTCGAGGTCTTTGGGTTTCGCCGATTCCTTACTACTATTCGTCGATTTTATGGCGATTTTTGGTGTAATTTTTGTTGCATTTTTGGATATCCTTTGCCCGAACTCTTCCTCACAGTTTGCAAATGAAATCACTTTTCATTTTCGTTATAAAAACAAAAGTTTGCAAAAATTTATTAAAATATATGATTCGGAAGTTTAGGTATAATTTGAGTTAAAGTTTTATGTATAAAATATTATCAAAAACTTACAAACGATGACAAAAACTGCTAAATATTTCATTGTAGACGTTATGTTAGAAAACGCATGAGTTTTACATAAAATGATATAAGTTTTGCGATAAAAGTAACTAGAATAATTAAACTAAATAACAAAACTTTGTGAAAACTATGCACAACTAAATGGTTGCCAAAGATTATCCCCAAAAGTCAATCACAAATGACTATTTAGACCATTAACGTAATGAACAAAATGATATAAGCTTGATCAATAATTATATTGAATTAACAAACAAAAGCTTAGAGACTCACAAAAGTATAGCTCACATCATATTAACTCGTTTATGGAAAGTCGTTAACTAAACTCAAACGATAAGTTAAACTCATATTTTAATAAATAATAAAATGAATTGTTATTCTAAATTCACTTTTCATATTATAATGGACACTCCCATCAGAAGTAATAATAACCGATAATTTTTTTCGCTGTACGAGTGGTAAGAAAAGATATGTTGATTGCATGCGAGAGAGTATAGCAAACCCCCACTTTCTCTCTCTCCAGTCTCTCTCTCTCTCTCTCTCTCTCTCCATCTGAATACGGGTTTTGCGAAATGAAAGGCTGAAAATGTGGAGCATTTCTCTCAGCCTTTCATTTCTCTAAGACTTATACTCTTATTATTCGCCTTCACTTCGGAGATCAGAAAATCATAAAAAATTATTTTCTTATTTCGCTTTTCATTCACAGGTTTTTGCTTTCAATCTTCAAACATAACTTTACACTTTAACTGCGAAATCTATTTTTCTACCAAAAAACACCGATAATATATTTGCGAAAATAAAAAATAATCATATTTTGCTTTAATATCATATTTTAAAGACTTCAACAAAAAACACATTCAAATCCGCCCTCCAGTTAACGATGGGTTATATTTATAAGGGATTTGTGTTATGTTTGCTATTCAATGGCTAACAGTATAATAGGAAAAAATCTTATTTCTAATTCATACCGTATATTCTTATAGTATACTAGGTGTTTTTGTTAACAACTAACTGTTTTCATAGTTGCTCCAATTGTATTGAAAATTATGTACATTTTTCTCGTATAACATATTAAGAGTTAAACATTTCCGCCAATAAAACAATAATAAAATTCATTTCGCTTTCATTATTAAGTTGGCGATTAATATCTAGCATTTCATTAACAATTATATCGAGAATTATATGAATATTTAGTTATCGTTATTCATATGCATAGTGAAAGTGAAATGATTTTTATGTCCAATAGTTTATTAGTGCCGATCAGTGGCCGGAATCTCAATCATAAGACAATTATATGAGTATTTAAGCTTAGATTTGGGTAATTAGTGCGCAAACAGGTATACAAAAACGCAAACATACCTGTGCTAAACCTATAGTTTATTATAATCCACTTATGTATGTATTAAATATTTTAATACAATAAAAGCCGCTTTTATTGTTATTGAATAGCATAATAGGTTTTACAATAGATTTGAATCGATCAATAAATAAATTATTGCCATTATTTAAATATATGTTACAAACAATTTAAATCATTTAATGTAAAAAAGTGGTTTTTGTAAAAGGCTAATTAATCATTTTTTAATACAAACATATCAATTGATTGGTAACACAATTAAATTTTTATGCTTGATTTATACAATTCAATTATTGTATTAATATTTTAATATTTTAGTTGTTTACACTTTTCCTTAATTAATAATTTTTTTTGTTACATTTTTAATTAAGTTTTATTTTGCGTGTATAAATCAATATATGAAATGAAGTTTGATTTTATTTTTATAAACCTTTTGACAAACAAATACTATTTATTATGCATTTACCAGCAATTAAGAAACATATTTATGTCATTTGTGTTTGCATTAGAAAATTAACCAAAAGTTTTGTGTTATTTTACAATTTTTGTGCAAACATTCCCTAAAATTACTAAATATTTTAATATATTTTTCTCGTATAAATCAATAAATGGTGGGAGATATATAACTTATATAATATAAGTCTTAAAAGCCTTTTTGTTATTCAGATCAGTATAAAAAAAAGTTTTTATAGTCTGGTGTAGGAATGAATTTATATATAATTTATATATTTTATGTTCAAGTCTTAACTCATATCCTAATAAAGTATGGCTTTTATACGATATATATATATATATTATATTTGAATATATGGTACACAAATCGGTCAACAAAAATGGTTCACAATTAGAAAAATTTTATATTGGATTAGAAATCATTTGTGGTGGATGAAATTTAAATAATGTAGCATTTAGTGTATGGGTTCATTGAATTCACTAATTATTGGATTTAAATGCAATATTCAAATGGGATTTTTGTGAATGCTAATAAAATTTAGCGTAATAAATAATTCACAAAAATTGAATCCATACTACAATTTAATAATTGTAATAAAATAACTTTATTATGCAATTGATTTGTAAACTATTTTCTATGGCAATAAACAGTTTATAATGAAATATTATAATACGCTAGCTATAATGGTATATATAAGCTAGTGACATTTTAACATAAATATTTCTGAATACAATGCTTACCGGTATTTGGTTAACATAATTTGTATGTTTAAAAAAATGTATTTCATTAACGTATTGAATAAATTTTAAAACTTTATTCAAACAGAAAAAGCCGATTAATTAAATTAGTTTTGGTTTTTCATGTGCTAGTCTAATTTCATTTGTATTTTAATACAAAATATAATCTTAATTATAAAACATATTATTTAACGCCAAATATTACGAAACCCTTGAATTGTGTGATAATTATTAGTATTTTTTGTTTTGTATTTGCATTTATGGCAACACATTATAAACACACTCAATATTTTTGTAGTATATAATTGTATACGCAAAAAATACTTATATATATTAATAAAAATTATAAACAAAAAACATTAATATTATATTCACACAATAACTGTTTAACTTAGGGCTTAAAATTAATTCAATAAAGTGTATGTTAAATACTTTCGCATTCTTTGCTAATCACTTGTATTTATATTATATAATATTTTTCATAAGCTCTCGACTGAACTATATATTTATATTCATAGCTAAATATATAATGATAAAACAAATGTTACATATATAATCGACAAAATAATTGATATAACACTTTTGAAAATACAGTTCTCACTCATAAACTTATCGCATAATTAATAAACGATAATTTTATGCAACACTTTGTGGGAACAAATTTATTATGAATATAGTATAAGAATAAATTTAGATATATTAATACACCATTAGTTTGGGATTGCTTATCAAATAATTAGCTATCAGATTTAGAGTATATTTTAGCGAATAATAACTTACTCTGTATATCACATAATTAACAGCGATTTTAACCCAAATTGTGTGTGAATTGCAGTTAAAATTAATATAAAAGAGGAAATTTATATACAAAACGTGTCTAAAGTTTTTTTCACATTAAAAGTTAAGATAGAGTTTAACCGTAAGTATTGTACTGTATATTAAACAGTCATTTATTGATTTAAAAATTGTTTTTGTTTAAAAAGACTTTAGAGAAAAGTCTAATTCAATACAAAAAGATAATGAAAATAAATTATCATTTCTTATATAACTTATAAATGAAATGAACGTACAAAAATGTGTATCATTTTGGTTATTAATTTGTCGGGGGCAATTTTGATGATGAAATATCTCATTGTTTTATTGTTCATTAATCACAAGTATTTTACAGAAAACTTTACGTTTAAAAAGCTTAACATTTCTATACTTTTATCTCAAATAATACATAAAAAATATAATAACATATTTTGATGAATGAAAAATGTACAAAATGAATTATGATAAAAATGCATATTGTGAATTTATTTAATACAAAATTTTGTTGCATTTAAATTTCATTATATTTACACTATAAACTTGAATTTGAATTTTGTTTGAGAAATTAATGAATAGGTTATATAATATAACAAATACATTGCTGAATAAATTATATACAACATTAGGTGAATGAGTTAAATGTCCAAAAAAATTATATCTATTATATTAAATACAAAACAAACAATAAGTTTTAATATGAAGTATGAGATCCGTATAGTTATCATAAGGTAATAATTATATCATATATTTTGAGTCCAATTCTTGTGGACTAAACTGTTAACAATTGATTTGTTGATGAATGGGTGGGTAACACACAAAAATAACAGGTTCACCATACCTGTCCCATTGTATAAAAATATTATATTAATTGTGTAATTTTCGTACAAAAATATGTTGCCTATTATATTGTCAAAAATATTTCGCTATTTAAATAATTACCGCAAAAATATTTATTTCCACTTTTGTTTTCAGACTAGTCTTAAGACTTTAGTTTTCCCTTTCGTTTCGGAAAGCCTTTCAAATGAATAGTAAAATTGGATTTTCGTGTAGTGTTTAGCCGCGGATTCGTGTCGTAATGACAATGTCTTCTGAGTTATTGTTTTTTCATTTCAATACTCATTACGATTGCCACTGAATACTAGCCATTGAATTAACTTTTTTGCTACAAAACCTTTAGGGAAATAAATGCTCGCTATGTTTGATCTAATCTAGCTGGATAATTACGATCATAATTGTTAGTGATCACACGTTTTTACACAAAGTTTTTGTTTTGTTTTGTATAAATCTCTCTCTCTCTCTCTCTCTCTCTCTCTCTCTCTCTCTCTCTCTCTCTCTCTCTCTC
>CAJPVJ010000432.1:0-22415 GCA_905397405.1 Oppiella nova
GACCACTCTTTTTCTCACTTCCGAGGGTCAGTGCCGTCAGACCGACAGCCATGAAGTACACCAACGATATTATCAATCCCGGGGCCACGAAGTCTCGGAAATTGGACTCTAATGTGCCAAACACTGGCGGGTTCATAAATTTGACTATTGGATCAAACATTGCCGTGTTTTGTCCCGGCTTATACGTATCCATTATTTCTTTCATAAACTTTAGGTCTGCTTCCCTCAGGGTTTTCATCAAAGTTTGCATTATTATGAAATCTCAATTAAATATAAATTTTTCAATTAAAACAACATTACTATTAACTAGTATGACAGCTAATTACCAGTGAAGTCTCCATAGAATTGAATAGTACTGTTATCGTAGTCTTTATCGGTGGCATTGATTTGAGATTCAAATCGGTTTATAATACCTGAAGTAAAATCCTTATCGATGATAAGGGCTCCGTATGTACCGTCAGATTCAACTGATTTAAGTGCAGACTCTTTAGATGTGTAATGTTTCTAATATATTAAAATGTAATTATTAAAAATATTATATTTTAACAAATTATACTACAGTACTATATATGCAGTAACTCACGAATTTAATTGTAGTTGAATTTACATGACTTATAAATGTATGGCTTAGTTTGGTAAACGTATTATCTCTCTCACCGTTATAAAGTGCTATTTGCATATTATATGGTCTTTTCCCAATACAAAGACATACTAATATCACACACAATGTTGGTATAATCAGTTGAAATATAAGCGAACTAATAATATGAAAATTATATTTAAATAAGGGTTAGCCAGAAATAATTAATTTGTTTGTTATTTACGGTTTGTTTCTCATCACTCTAATGGCATTCTTATGTGTTTGCGTTAACACCCTATCCATAGAAGTGACTGAACTTATCATCTTTTGGTCTCTTATCTCGTCATCCATTAGTACTTTATTACTAAAGAATACATTTCCATTGAAATCCATTCTTCGGGACTCATAATAATTTTCGGGCATATCTTCGGCCACTTTGTTGCCACACATTCGCAGAAACACTTCTTCGAGATTTTGAGCACAAAAATAGTTTAGCAGGAATTGTGGCGAATGCTCGACCAATAGTCTACCCTTTCTCATGAGTGCCACCTTAAGCCAATTAAATATAAATAATTAACTAAGTTTTGAACATTTCTTAATGAATTCATACGATATGAGCTCTTCGGGCCTCTTCTATATAATGGGTGGTTATTATAATAGTCGTGCCCTCCATCTCAGATAACTCCACCAAATGCTCCCAAATTCTGTATTCAATGTAAACATTAATTTATTTTAAAAAGTTAATAATAAACTTAATAAATATTATAAAATTTTTTAATTGTTAATTTAATACAATTATGAATGAATACATACTTCTCTTTGAGCAGTGGATCAGTTCCGACGGTTGGCTCATCTAATATAAGAAATGGTGGATTGTGGACCTATTCATCGATATATGAACTCATTTTATTAAAACATTTATTTGTTGTTTAATAGATAAATAAAATTTATATAATTTTTACGAGCGATAGGCACAGAGAGACTCGACGTTTTTGACCACAACTAAAATAATAAAACAAACTAAATGATAAAAGTACAATTAAAATTATATTACCAATGTACCTCATGGTGCCAATAAGACAGTCCCCATTGGGCAAATCAAAAAAGTCAACCAGAAACCTAATCCTTGAATGGATCAGTTCATCACTCATACCATACAATCTGCTGAAGTAATTGAGTGATTCATTTAAAGTGATTTCTTGAAAGAGAGCCAATTCCTCAATAAATTTATAAATAATATATAAGTTATTTGTATTTAGTTTATTAATTTATGAATTACTTGTGGCATAAAACCAACGCCAATACCCGGTATCTTATTGACAGGATGTCCCACGCGTTTGCCATTAATTCTGATTTTGCCAGCTCTCGGTTTGATTAATCCTGGTCAAGTTTAATTTTGAATATAAATTTCCATTTATTATAAATTGTGACATTTAGCAAGGAAATTTACCCAATATAAGCTTTAGTAGAGATGTCTTTCCACAGCCACTCGGTCCTAATAACCCATATCTATATTTAATTAATAGCTAATTTAGGAATTCTATAAAAAATTATTAAATTAATAAATACATACATGGCACCCTTGGGTACAGACATATTAAGTCTGTCAATAAATCTGATTTTTGGATCATATGTAAAATCAATTGATCGTATTTTGACCATTAATTTAGTCCAATCAAGGGATTCAATGTCTTGACTTCTATAAGACTTATTCTTAAAGTCATCTTCATTTTGTAATTTAAGATACATTTTCTCAAACTTTATATTTTTATTAGTTTACAACTAATTTCAAAATAAGTGTTAGTAATACAGGTTAAAGTAATATGAAATTATGGAAAACATTTAATTTTAAAAATTGTTTACGATTAGTGTTAAATAAATAATAAAATTTAAAATAAAATCCAGTTTAAAATATTTCCAGACTGTTGTGTCAAAGTCTGTCTTTTTAAATATTTTGTAGATTAAATAAATTTTAATATTAAAAATCTGGTTAGTAAACAAAATATTGTATTTTAATATGTGTTTATCAAGGTAATACTTTTAAATAAACTGTTAAAAATTTCAATTGCAGCCACTAATGCTTAAAAATTAAGTTTCAAAAACATAATGATAAAGATAATATAATAAATTATATATAACTTGTTTATTCATATAAATTAATAATTAATCAACTTTTAATTAAATATACTTATTATAAAATAAATAAAATTATAGTTAATACACATTACAAACAAATAAAGATAACAAAACTATTTTCTATATCTTAAAATTATTGACGCGAGTAATAGATAAAGAAATATCCAGATAAATATCGATATAAAACCTAAATAAACGTTTTGGTAGACTATAGTCCAGCCCTTTAACATGACATTACGGAGAGATATTATAGACAGGGTTTGTGGCGTAAAATAGCTGATAGTCTTGAGCCAGGGGGGCATCCCTTCGAGCGGCCAAATGACGCCCGATATCAAGAAATAGGAATAAAAAGATCCCAACGAAGCCATTATAGCCGAGTTCTCATCCTTACACACGGATGATATGACCAGACCTGCCAACCCATCAACACATCCACATAATTAGATTCAATCAAATATGTCATCAAACACTTCATACCGAAACACATGCCGCCCAGTCCTTGTAGCAAAACAATGAGTATAATGTAGACAATATTACCCTGGTTGGGCACTTCAAACACCAAAAACGTGAATATCATGAGTAGTGTTGCCTGTAATACCACTATAAAGAACTGTAGTAAGACTTGTGAGGCGAGAATCTCGTGCATCTTAAGCCCGGCCACCAGCGACCTCTCCAGTAGGCCCTCCTTTCGCTCCACTACTAGTGTCAGTGCCGTCAGACCCACGGCCATGAAGTAAATGACAGATATTATGATTCCTGGTGCCATAAAATCTCGAAAATTGGGATCAATAGAGCCATAGACGGGTGGGTCCATGAATTTGACGAGCGGATCATATAGTCTAAACTGTTTCTTAATCAAAGGATCTTGGTTAATCAGCAAATATGTATTCATTGTCTCTCTCATGAAAGACAACTCGGCGTCAATTAAGGCTTTGGTCAGCGTTTCCGTTATTATCATATCTATATAATAATAGTAATAAACATTTTGAAAATATAATAATTTAGTGATCAATACATTATATACCTGTAAAGTCCCCGAAGAACTGAATGGTACTGCTGTCGATGTCTTCATCGGTGGCCTTAAACTGGTTAACAAATCTGTTGAAGAGGGCAGACGTGAAGTTTTTGTCAAAAACAATAGCACCGTATGTATCGCCAGAATATCGCACCGCATTGTAAGCGCTTTCATTTGATGAATAGTGTTTCTATCGGTATTAACAAAACATATATTAGTTTAAAATGAACACAATTGTTTAAAATCATACCAGGTTAATAGTCTTATTATTGACTTGACGGAGAAAAGTTGTACTTAATGTTGTCACTTGGGAACCGTTTGTCGTGAAATTATCATATTCCCCGTTATAGACGGCTATCTGAATATTGTATGGTTTGGTTCCGATGCATAAACAGAATATTATTATACAGATTGTCGGCAAAATGGTCTCAAATAGTAGTAAACTATTAAATAAAAATCATTATTAAAAATAGAAATTTATTTTAAACAAGATTTAAATTTACGGTTTGTTTCTCATAAGTCTGATCCCATTTTTATACGTTTGGGTTAACACTCGTTTAGTAGATGTAACCGAAGTTTTTTGTATCATTTTGTCTGTCATTTCCTTATCCTTTGGTTTTTCATTTGAAACTAAGTTATCGCTACTGTCTATACTTCTGGTGTTGTAGTAATTCTGTGGCATAATTGCCGACCTATTTCTGTCACACATTTTCAGAAACACTTCCTCCAGATTTTGGACACAAAAATGATTCAATAGATATTGTGGCGAATGTTCAACCAGTAGTCTTCCCTCTCTCATCAGTGATATCTTAATTCAATTAAATTCAATTCAATCGTTAAAAATATTGAATAAAACACATCCCGATGTCTATTACCACGTGTGCTCTTCGGGCCTCTTCGATATAATGAGTGGTTATTATAATAGTTGTCGACTCCTTTCGGGATAACACCACCAAATGCTCCCAAATCCTATCAATAATTATCAAATAAAACATGTAATTAATTTGTTGATAACTTTTCTACTGGACAAACCTCTCTCTCAACACCGGATCAGTACCAACAGTGGGCTCATCCAATATAAGAAGTGGTGGATTGTGTACCTGAAGATTAACACAAAGTTATAAAAAAATATAATATTTTAAATTAAAAATTATTTTACAAGAGATAGCGATAAGGAAACCCGTCGCTTTTGTCCACCACTGAAATTATTTCATAAATAATTAGTAATTTCATTTAAACATTGATTACACGGACACATACCTCATGGTACCAATAAGTCTGTCCGCATCGGGCAGATCCAAAAAGTCTACCAAAAACTTAATCCTCGAAAGCGTCAACTCATCGCTCATACCATACAATCGGCTGAAGTATTTGAGCGCTTCGTTTAGTGTGATCTCTTGAAAGAGAGCCAATTCCTCCAATTCACACACAAATTAGTATTTATTTTTGTCAACATTTACTACATTTTGTATTACTTGAGGCATAAATCCAACGCCAATACCCGGGATATTGTTAGCAGAACTACCCGGTGGTTTACCATTGATTTGAATAGTACCAGATTTTGGTTTTATTAGGCCTTTAATTAAATTATAATTAAAAGTTTGATTATATTTTTTGTATGAAGACCTTTTACCTAAAATAAGTCTCAATAAAGTAGTCTTTCCACAGCCACTCGGACCCAGTAATCCATATCTGAGATAAAAACCAATTATTAACAAATTCTTTAACTCAAGAATATTGACATACATTGCACTCTTAGGTACAGACATATTGAGTTTGTCTATAAAGCCTTTGCTGTCATATTTGAAACAAACTTTTCGTATTTCAACCATTAATTTGTTCCAATCGAGTGACTCTATATTCCCGGAAAGAGACTCCGACTTTGGGCCACCACTGCCCATGTCATCACTTCTTGTCTTAATATACATTTTGTTCAAATTAGATGTTATATCGTATTTGGAAATTTAATTTTTATATAACTTAAAATTCAAATATAATTTTACTTTTTCAAATGTCTGATAATCTCTCATGATATAGTTGAGAGATAATAATAATTATTATTAATTTAGCATACAAAATGTTCAATTATTAACAAAACAGAAGTTATGTCACGGAAACAGATTTCATACATCAAACATAAGTTATTCAGAATACATACTAAATCCTCTGTCATCCAAGTTTTTAGTAAATTAATTGTTTGTTAGAAAAACTAAGAAAACTTTTAATTGAATACAACATCTATTTACAATACATTACTAGAGTAAATAAGATATAGACAATATTCTACTGTTTATTTTGTGAAAACTTCACAGATTAGACAATTATTATTTGTTTTATTATTATGAATCTATTCAAATCACTACTATTAGCAGTAGTTTATCGATACAAATGACTTATTTCTCAATCTGTAACTTAAATGCCAGTATTTTATAAGCATTTATAACTAATAATTATATTAAATTCTATATTTATAAGATTATTTTACTGATAAATTCAATTGTGTTTTGAATAGAAATTGAAAGTGTTATGCAAATACCGAGAAAGTCATAGAAATTATTAGTCCAAAGGTATTTATAAAATTTAATCAACAATTTACTGAAGTATCCATTTATCTTATAAGGAAATAATCCTGTGTTTTCAATATAATCTCAATAAACTTTTCATAAATAAGATAAATTAATTAATACTGTTTGTCATTCCTCATTATATAATAATAGTTTGAATTATTATGTGAATCTCATTGAACAAAACTATCAGAAAAAAAAATGTTTTCAAATTAGCATTTGTTAGAAAATCTTTGGGCAAAAAACAAAATCCTTTCACAAAAGTGATTCAAACGATAAGAAACTGAAGGTTAAGTGGAAACAAGAAAAATAAAACTGAATGAAAAACTAATGAATGGCACTGAATATGATTAAAAAGATTACAAGAAAAACCACTGCACCATAAATTATTGTCAACATTAAAGATCTCTGACATACCTGTTGATCACCAGTCCCTATAGATAGCTTTGAATCATATCTCGCACCACCTCTGCCAATATGATCACTCACGACAATACCCATCTCATCGCCCGATAGGCTCTCATTATCAACCGTCGACTTCACCCCTTTTAAGGCATCCCCGACCGAGGACTGACCGGTAATGTTACTGTCATTTCTGAGTTTGCTTTTCTTCGTCTGTTTTGTCTTTTTAGTGAATCTTTCGCTAAATCTAAACAAATTTCTGCCATTCTTTGAGTTCATGTGATTTTCGGACGACTGTTGCGCGAGTTTGGCGGCCGTTGCCGACGACTCTATGGGCACATCATTGGCGACACCCGTACACGACTCCGACGGTAACGCACGGCTCTTCACCTCCATATTAATACATGATGATTTTCGGACGACTGTTGCGCGAGTTTGGCGGCCGTTGCCGACGACTCTATGGGCACATCATTGGCGACACCCGTACACGACTCCGACGGTAACGCACGGCTCTTCACCTCCATATTAATACATGTTTTATGAAAGTTTACAGTAATTTACAGATAATCTCAAGTCATAAATAGAAAATTGTGTTCATTTGTTCAGAAAATCAATAATTTAAGTCCAAAATCAAAGCTAAAAACACGTGAATTCTTATCGCATGCTTAATATTGTTGTTATTTTGGATAGTTATAGAGAAATCAATTAATAGATTAAGTATTGATAGCGTGTTGAGTATCAGGTATTAGTACTCAATGACATAATTAGGATCATTGAATGTCTGGGTTGAGTGGGAATGAGTGGTATGAGTGCCTCGGAGTCATGCAAACAATCTTTGAGCTTAAAATTGGGTCAATCCTTGTGTTCGCTATTGTAACACATTATATAATTATATAATTCATAACAAAACCAATAATTTTTAGTTAATTGCTTGTAATTAATAAACAAAAGAAATTATTTTTGCAGTCATAAACAATTAACACAATTATTTATACAGAATATTCTTGAAAAAATACTCGAATATACTGTGAATTGAAAATTTACACATGAAATATATTTTTAAAGTTCTCATTTATCCTAAAAACCTATGTAAAAATCTTAAATTGTCTAGTACAGTTAAATAATTAGATAGCAAAAATTAATTTCCAAATACATATGATACCTAGCTCACTTTACGCGTACACAATTAAATTAAGCACGAATAATCACAAAACATTAATTAAATTATCTCTAATATAAAAGTAATCTAGGTACTGTATTAATATGAATCAAATCATATGAAAGTAACTTATTTGCCGCTTTAGAAACAATTATAAAACAAATGAGTATTTAATAAATTCATTTGCAATTGACGTGTAAATGAAACGAAAAAAGGTTTTCCAACCGATTGTCACGTTGTCTATGAGGGGGACACGGATTGGGAGACCAGACGAGAGCCAAAAGTGAGTCGAAAACCCAACGATTGTGTGAACTGTTTGACGACTTCACGCATTGAGAACACGTCTCATCTGAAGAGCCATTGCATTGACTCATACGACACAACTCCGGAAGAATGGGCGCCACAGACAGGAAGAGAGTGATCGATCAGTTGGAGTACTACTTCTCGGACGTGAATCTCATGAACGACCACTTCATGAGACGCGTCGCCCACAAGAACAACGGCTGTAAGACGAGCCACTCAATCGCATCCCACTTACCATTCATGGCATTCAATGACATCTCTTCGCCAACAGGGCTTCCGATGAAGACATTGATGCGATTCCGACGTCTGAACGCTTTGGTCAACAACTCGATGGATGTGTTGACGGACGCCGTGAAGAACTCGTCGTCCGATTTGATCGAAACGAATGACACCATCGATGGGATCCGTCGAAAGCCATGCAAACCATTGCCGCAGATGTCGGATCAACTGATGGCGAGTGTAGACGAGCGCACGGTTTACGCGAAGGGCTTCCCGAAGGAGGCGACCGTCGCTGAGCTGATCCAATGGGCGCAACGCTTCGATGGCTTTGTTTCGCTCCAAATCGGTCGCCACCGAAGCGGCCGTCGCTTCAGTGGAAGTCTTTTCATGACATTCACCGACAAGTGTTTGGCCGACAAAATGCGGAACCAATTGGGCGTCAAATACAACGACAATGAGCTGCAGATGGAAACCAAATTGGAGTACAATTTCCGCACAAAGGCTTTCATTAATGTGCAGAAGCTTAAGAGGTATGCCATCAATACATCCAATGATATATCAATTGAATTCTTGTGATTAACAGTCAGCCGAAGACCAATGGTGTGAGTAATGGATTGTCCGCCAAAGACCTGATTCCCGACAAATCAGTGGTGATTAAGATAATGGGTTTAAAGCGAAGCGTTTCCACGGATCGGCTCAAGAAGTTCTTCACGCCTTACGGGAAAGTGGTTTACTGTGGGCGCCATCCGGACGGCCACTGTTTAGTTCAGTTCGCCAACTCTTTGGACACTTTGAACGGCTTGTCAGCGATTATGGCGCCAACAAATGGCGGAATTGATCCAAAGATGGTGATCAACGGTCAGGAAGTGTCGGCTCAGGTGTTGAGCGGCGACGAGGAGAAGCAGTTCTGGATTGTGGCCAACCATAAGAAGTCGGTTCGCAGTAAACGCAGAGAGAAGTTGAACCACAAGAAGGACCGGAAACGGACGGCCAGTCAGACCGGCGACCAAAGCGCCAAACGGTTGGCACAGAACTAATGGACAGGACTTACGGACTCAGGACTTACGCTATGAAATAAGTAACACCTATACGTAAAGAATTTATATTTTATTATTATGCAATATGAGTATTTATTTTTAGCATTTGTTATGAGATGTTATAATTTTTCATGATATTTTAAATGTTAATAATTGATATTTTCGACATTTTACAGTAAAACCTGAATTTATTTCTGATGAAGAATTGAGTTAAAGTGAATTTCTGTTGTACTGTATAATTTATATTTGTATTTTATTCTTGGAAAATGTGATTTATGTTGAATTTTTACTTTTCAAATGTTTATCATAATGGTGATAATTCGCCTTAATATATAATAAAATCTCTCTTTTCAAACATATACATTAATCTTGATAAAATTTTATGTAAAAATATCAATTAATTTATTAGTAATTTTACATACAATATACCGGTAGTATGTGATCAACTGACACTAGTCAACATGTGTTTAGTCTGAAGTTATAACTGTTAGTAAAATATTTTAAATGAATAGTACCATTAAAATCTATTTAAACAAATAAAATAACTTTTTTGTATAAGTTATACAAGTGCTTTAAATAAATTATACAATTAAATAATTACATAATTTATTTAAATAATTAATTTCTAAAATGCATATCAAGAATAATATTGAGAAAGATGTTGATTTACCTAAAACATGGGACATAGAGTCACTCGATTGGACACAATTGATGGTTAAAATACGGTCACTTGAGTTCTCTTATGACAGAAAAAGCAAATTTATTAATGAACTCAATATGTCTGTACCTAAGGGTGCCATGTAAGTATGAACAATTAAGTCTAAAATTATTGGAGTGGAGTTGGTATCATGGTTTTATTTAAATTAAAATTAAACAACTTCATATGCCCTCAGATATGGATTGCTGGGTCCGAGTGGTTGTGGAAAGACTACTGTATTAAAACTTATTTTAGGTAATATTTGTTAATAGTAAAATTTGAGATAAATAACCAGTAATTAATTCTATCAATAATTAAAATTAATACAAAAGGCTTATTACGACCAACATATGGCAAAATTAGAATAAAAGGCAAGATACCCAATCACCCGGATAATAATATTCCCGGTATTGGTGTTGGATTTATGCCGCAAGTAATTAATATAATACAAAATTAATATTGAACGTTTATACATAATGAATGTTGATTTTGTTTTTATTGAGGAATTGTCACTCATTCAAGAGTTTACAGTATATGAAGCCCTTAAATACTTCAGCAAATTATATGGTATGAGCCGTGAATTGACACTTTCGAGGATTCAATTTCTGGTAGAATTTCTAAATTTGCCCGATCCTAATAGCCTTATTACTAATATGAGGTATGATCATTTAATTGACAAATAATTTAAAAGTAAAGCAAATCTATATTTTATTTTTTTTATAGTAATTGTAATTATTTTTTTGTATATCAGTGGTGGACAGAAACGACGAGTCTCTCTATCACTGTGTCTTGTATGTTATTGTGGGAAAAGCTTTAAAACATTAATAACAAGTAACCTTTAGATTCATAGACCGCCACTTCTTATATTAGATGAGCCAACAGTGGGAACCGATCCAATAATCCGAGAAAAGTTTGTTACAATGAGTTTATTTATTAATTATTTGTTACATGTTATTTATTAATTTATTTTTATGTCTAGAATTTGGAGACATTTAATGTTTTTATCGCAAAGAAAGTCAACTACTATTATAATAACCACTCATTATATAGAAGAGGCCCGAAGAGCACATGTGGTACTTATAATAGATTTACAAAAAGTTAAATTATTATATTACATAAATTGTGTGATTTAAACAATATATTTAGATATCACTGATGAGAAAAGGGGAGCTATTGGTGGAGCATTCGCCACAATATCTATTAAATCACTTTCAAACAGAGAATTTAGAGAAAGTATTCCTAAATATTTGTTTGAAATTGACTAAAGATATGCCACAAAATTATATGGACTACAAAAGTGACAATAATGAATGTGTGAATCCTAACAAAAAACATATTCTAAATGATAAAGAGGTTAAAGAAAATAGTTTTGTTACATCTGTTAAACGACTAGTAATACAAACCCAGAAGAACGGGATTCTTCATATGAGAAACAAACGGTAATTATTTATAATAATTTATAATACAATATAAAAAATATTGTTTTTATTTAGCCGGCTCATATTTGAAATATTAATGCCGGCGATGTGTGTGGCATTATTTTGTTTATGCATTGGTAAAACACCAACTAATATTCAAATAGCTCTTTATAACGGAGAATCTAATGAATCTGTGGTTAGAAACAAGGCATTCATTACACTAAGTCATGTATTTTTGAGTCATATAGACACTGAGACCATATATTTTGTAAGTTGGTTTGTAATTCAATAACTGAAAGTACGATATATTTGTTTTAAATAATTTTGGTCAATAGATAAATATGGAGTCAAAGGAAAAGGCACTCCAATCGATGTCATCAGAGGATCATAGCATTTATGGGGCTTTAATAATTGATAAAGACTTTACCGCTGCACTCATGAGGAGGTTTACCACAGATTTAAGTTTTAGTGACAATGATATTGACAGAAGTACTATTCATTTCTATGGAGATTATACAGGTTTATAACTTATATTATATTAAATTGGATATATAATACTGTATATACGGTACTTTAGGTACTGTATGAGGTTTATTTAATTATGCATTTTCTATGAATTTATTGTTTTCAGTGACATTAATAATAAATGCTGTAATAAAGGCGATAAAAGATGCAGAAAAAAGTTTTATAAAAGAAATAATCAGTAAATATATGCCATTAAATGAGAATTTACAAGAAGTACCACAAAATCGGATGTTTGATTCAGTGGTCCAAGCGATGGATCCACCGGTGTATGGATCAAATGATTTTGGATTTCAAAGCTATTTTTCACCAGGAATTGTATTATCTAACATATACTTCATGACAATGGGAATCACTGCCGTTATATTTGTCTTGGAGTCCAATAGTGGTCTATTGGAGCGTTCACTGCTAACTGGCCTTAAGATGCGTGAGATAATAATATCGCAAGTTTTCATCCAGCTCATTATGATGATCTGTCAGACGATACTTATGATAGCAATGCTATTATATGTGTTTAATGTGCCAAACAGTGGATACATTTTGGACATTATTCTAATTGTTTTCCTGCAGGGGATCGCTGGCATGGGTTTTGGTTAGTATTCAGTCGATATTAATCAGTTTGGTTTGAATCTTACAAGTATTATCTCATAGGTCTTGCAATATCATCGACGATGAAAGAAGTGCAATGGGTATCGATGATCACAATGAGCACATCCATCATCTATTTGTATCTCTCGGGGTTTGTTTGGCCACTCCATGGCATGCCTGTTCTCATGCGACGCCTGAGTCTTGTTTTGCCACAAACCCTGCCTTTGAAAGCATTGCGAGATATCATGAATAAAGGCTTATCTTTTGGCTATCAATCCGTTGATCTCGGGTTTATCGTAACAACAATTTGGATATTTATATTCATATTAATTCATGTAATTATGAAGAAATGTAGGATTTTTTAAGATCAAATGTTTTCATAATTTTAATTTTTTATGTTTGCGTTGATGTTTACGTTTTTATTGAAACTTCACATTTCAATAGAAAAGATTTATCACATAATTGATAACTCTTTTACGTTTTTGTCATTAATGTATATTAAAAAAGTATATCGCTGATTATCAGTTGATAGTTTAAAGAATTATCTCAAAAACTGCATTTAATTTTAAAAATATTTTCTCACTTTTATTTTTTGGGTTTTATTGAAAAAATAATTAAATAAGTAAATTTTAAGTATTATTTGTTATTTGATATTTTAATAATTTGATAGTAAAGGTCTCCGATATTAATTTATTGAAATGCTTTGGGAATGAAAAAAGTAAATAATATATGAATTGCCATATTATTTATGAATTCAATGAACAAACAGGAAACTATTTCATTGAATACTGGATTTAATAGCAAAATCAGGGCAAATTACTTTCGCATTAATTAAGTTTGTGTACACTTTATACACTATAAACCATAAGTCAGTCTTATTTATGTTTTTATCTTAATCTTGTTTTTTAATTATATTAATATTTTAATTAATTTTCAATCATATATTTGAGAGCATTTAATTTGTATGAATTAAAATAAAATATTAAATTAAAACTTTTTAAATACTATTTATACAAAGTTTTTCAAACAAATTAATAAACACTTTAAAATGACACAAAATATTTAACCATTTAATGAGATGCAGGTGAAAGTCGTTGTAAAAACTGACTATTTATTTGTAAATAAGATGTCTATTAAACCGAAAAAATTTGAATTTAATGTTCATTTTTTGTGCCGATGTCTGCGACAACTGTCTGGTCTGTCCAGATATCCTTGAATTAGTTTTAGTGATAATTTTTTGGATTCTTTTGGCAAATTCATAAAAGCCATTGAAATGTATATCTTATGCAACTTTAACCAACTCTTGCACCGGGAGGTGGTTATACAAAAGACCTTAAATATCAATTAATTACAGCACATAGAGTCCAAAAATGCGATAAAAATCACTGCCTTTGTGAGTGTATTAATTCATTAAAACATTTTAAGTGCATTATAAATGTACCTGTATAATGATTTAAATTTACATTCAATATTTTGAACACGTTTATAATTAAATAAGAAATAAAGCACAGGTAGCAAAAAATGTATAAAAATATCTCGTGGCCATAACATTTATTAAGCCAAAATATAAAAGTAACAAAAAAATCTTATTTTTAGTATCAAATTAAGCGAATAAAAAAGTGATTCCGATGAATTATTTATGCGCTAGATATAAAACTTAATATTCAATCAAAAGTAAAGGTAAAAAAATGTTTTTATGTAAAAAATGTTTTTATCGCTATTTTCAACGACATTTGGTTTGAAATTTTTATTAATTAGTTATTTGATCTGATAACACGCCCTTAGTATTATAATAAATTCACTCGCGTATATCCATATAATTTTATTTATTTTTTGCTCAATGCTTTACATCCCGGAGCTCCACTAACACACTGTACTCTTAGAGGACGAGTATCTTTACGGTAGAAGAGAGTTCATTACCAGAGATTAGAAATCATATAAAGAAATGTACATGTAACCATCAGTGCGCTGTCGACTTCATTAACCTAGAGTACCTGGTCCACAAAGTTGGCAGACTGTCCAGGATCAGATATGTCACTAAAGAACCCTTTCAATACATACCATTAATTGGCTATACATTTTTTATGGTACACATATTTATATAGATTTTATTCATATATTTATTATCGCATTCAAAATGTTTTATATGATTTTCGCCTACATTTTGATATATTCTATGAGAACCCAATATTATATAATATTTTATATAAGATTGTTTATATAGTAAGCAATGGAAATATAATTTGTGATGTGTTGACAGCACTCATGCATTTACGTCAAGAGTGGAAAGGGAGCCAAGTTTGACCCAAACCTGATGACCAAAACACTCGCTCACCTCAACAATAACGATATTCCGGTGAGTATTGTCCATACAATACACGGTATGACACAAACAAATCTAATATAATACTATGTTTTCTCAATAGATTTTGATTTAGAAAGTACTGTATATCACAAAAATCTTATGCTTTTGTTTGTCAATCATTGCATTGGTTTCTCTATATTTCTTTTGTTGCCTTAAATTCTTTATGCAATTTGTGTTGGATTTCGTGCCAACGGTTTATTCAATAGAAATATAATTATATACACACTATAATTATATTATACAGAATGTTTTTTAAGCTAAATAAATATAATACCAAAATAATTCCAATATACTAATAATAATACTATAACATACACTGTAATTAGTTTAATCAATATCAAGAATTTGAAATATTAATAACTTATAAAATTAAATGCAACATAAATTGAATATTATAATTATTTACGAACAGAGCTGGGTGATATTGTACCCGGAGGGTACATTTTTCGACCAGGTCTACCCTGAAGTATTAGATAACAGTAGGAAATACTGCGAAAAAATTGGTTACCAGCCCTTCAGGAATCTATTAATACCGCGTTCGCGGGCATTGCAAGTGATTTGTAAGCATTTTAGGGATCAATTCGATGTTATACTCGATCTCACGATTATATACCCAAACACGAAGGGGTCGGACGGCACCAGACACTCATCGCCTTCTATTATCGGTCATTTGAAATGCTATTCAATTCTTATATTACATAACATTGAATATAATTTATCTAGTACTCAATAGTACTCAACTAACTTATTTTTCTAATTTCAATAGAGTATTTTAGCGGTGTTCACCCAAAAGTAGAAATTATAGTCAAATTCATTGACATCAATGAATTGCCAAAAAGTGATAATGAATTAAAGAAGTGGTTATACGAGTTGTACCGTAAGAAAGACGATCTCTTGACTGAGTATTATTCATCAGATAAATCTATTTGTGAGATATTTGATGTGAATCCGGGAATAGTCATTAAAAACAGAGCCTGGCCTTTTATTAAATCTCAACTCATAGGCTCATTATTTGCGTTACCATTCCTTTTCACGACAAATGGTTTTCAGACATATTTGTACACACTTTTGGCTACTTTTATCATTTGTTACACACAACTAATCGTATATTTCTGTGTCCTAAACTAACTTTTACAATATTCATAATTAATTATAAAAACATTTTAAGTTAATACAACTTTAAAAATTTTGTTTAAAAATTTATAAAACACTATAAATAAATATATTAGCAAAAATAAATAATCAATCCGACTGTATATTTTAAAATAAGCTTTTTTATTTTTGAACTTGTTTATAAACTTAACAAAAATGCTTTAAATTAGGACCACATTTTTGAAGTCTTATTTAAAATGTTTGTATGAAATATCTTTAAAGACATTACAAAACGAGATGTTTTTGCGAAATATTGGTGCGAATTGTATGGCAGGCTGTCCGTCGTGCGACTCAAATGGCTTATTTCCAGCCCCACCCGTTGGACAGACCTCTATTCAAGCCCCAACCGGATGACAGACCACCGTTCCAACCACGGTTCCATCCCAGGCCTCCCAAACCGGAGTTCAACACCACAGATCTGCCGCCCCAACCGCCGCCCAGGGAACGACCCCATCCGTTGTTACCCCACCCGTTGTTAGACCAGCCGTTGCTCAGACCCCAGCCGTTGTTTCCCCAGCCGTTGCTCAGACCCCAACTGTTTCCGCCCCATCCGCGGCCCCAACCGTTATTCCATCCATTACTGAGTCCACTGTTCCAGCCGTCATCCCATCGGTTCCACGACCCGAGTCCCAGTCCACCCCATCCACCGACGCGGACCGAGGGGTTCGCCACAGCAATGGCTACTAAAGCGGCTAAGATCTGCCGTCAAAAAACAATTTAATTAATAAATGCACAAATATTTAGAGAATTATATTCTTACCAATAATTTCATGTTCAAAATGATGGCTTGTTTTGTCGGTCTGTTTAGTATTGAATACTGAATACAATCCCAAAAAGCGATATAATTCTCACATCTTTTGAGCGCCTCTTTATATACTTTGTATGAAAGCCTTGGGTTTTGCCTCACATTCGCTGCATTTATCGTACATTTCTTTATATGATTTCTAATCTCTGGTAATGAACTCTCTTCTACCGTAAAGATACTCGTCCTCTAAGAGTACAGTGTGTTAGTGGAGCTCCGGGATGTAAAGCATTGAGCAAAAAATAAATTAAATTATATGGATATACGCAAGTGAATTTATTATAATACTAAGGGCGTGTTATCAGATCAAATAACTAATTAATAAAATTTAAAACCAAATGTCGTTGAAAAATAGCGATAAAAACATTTTTTACATAAAAAAGACTTTTTTACCTTTACTTTTGATTGAATATTAAGTTTTATATCTAGCGCATAAATAATTCATCGGAATCACTTTTTTATATGCTTAATTTGATACTAAAAATAAGATTTTTTTTGTTACTTTTATATTTTGGCTTAATAAATGTTATGGCCACGAGATATTTTTATAATTTTTTTGCTACCTGTGCTTTATTTCTTATTTAATTATAAACGTGTTCAAAATATTGAATGTAAATTTAAATCTTTATACAGGTACATTTATAATGCACTTAAAATGTTTTAATGAATTAATACACTAATAAAGGCAGTGATTTTTATCGCATTTTTGGACTCTATGTGCTGTAATTAATTGATATTTAAGGTCTTTTGTATAACCACCTCCTGGTGCAAGAGTTGGTTAAAGTTGCATAAGATATACATTTCAATGGCTTTTAGGAATTTGCAAAAGAATCCAAAAAATTATCACTAAAACTAATTCAAGGATATCTGGACAGACCAGACAGTTGTCGCAGACATCGGCACAAAAAATGAACATTAAATTGAAATTTTTTCGGTTTAATAGACATCTTATTTACAAATAAATAGTCAGTTTTTACAACCACTTTCGCCTGCATCTCATTAAATGGTTAAATATTTTGTTTCATTTTAAATTTGTATTTATTAATTAGTTTGAAAAACTTTGTATAAATAGTATTTAAAAAGTTTTAATTTAATATTTTATTTTAATTCATGCAAATTAAATGCTCTCAAATATATGATTGGAAATTAATTAAAATATTAATATAATTAAAAAACAAGATTAAGATAAAAACATAAATAAGACTGACTTATGGTTTATAGTGTAAAAAGTGTACACAAACTTAATTAATGCGAAAGTAATTTGCCCTGATTTTGCTATTAAATCCAGTATTCAATGAAATAGTTTCCTGTTTGTTCATTGAATTCATAAATAATATGGCAATTTATATATTATTTACTTTTTTCATTCCCAAAGCATTTCAATAAATTAATATCGGAGACCTTTACTATCAAATTATTAAAATATCAAATAACAAATAATACTTAAAATTTACTTATTTAATTATTTTTTCAATAAAACCCAAAAAAATAAAAGTGAGAAAATATTTTTAAACTATCAACCGATAATCAGCGATATACTTTTTAAATATACATTAATGACAAAAACGTAAAAGAGTTATCAATTATGTGATAAATCTTTTCTATTGAAATGTGAAGTTTCAATAAAAACGTAAACATGAACGCAAACATAAAAAAAATTAAAATTATGAAAACATTTGATCTTAAAAAATCCTACATTTCTTCATAATTACATGAATTAATACGAATATAAATATCCAAATAGTTGTTACGATAAACCCGAGATCAACGGATTGATCGCCAAAAGATAAGCCTTTATTCAGCATATCTCGCAATGCTTTCAATGGCAGGGTTAGTGGCATAACAAGACTCAGGCGTCGCATAAGGACAGGCATGCCATGGAGTGGCCAAATAAACCCCGAGAGATACAAATAGATCATGCATGTGCTCGTTGTGACCATCGATACCCATTGGACTTCTTTCATCGTCGATGATATTGCAAAACCTATGAGATAATACTTGTGAGATTCAAACCAAACTGATTAATATCGACTTAATACTAACCAAAACCCATGCCAGCGATCCCTTGCAGGAAAACAATTAGAATAATGTCCAAAATGTATCCACTGTTTGGCACATTAAATACATATAATAGCATTGTTATCATAAGTATCGTCTGACAGATTATCACAATGAGCTGGATGAAAACTTGCGATATTATTATCTCACGCATCTTAAGGCCAGTTAGCAGTGAGCGCTCCAATAGACCACTATTGGACTCCAAGACAAACATAACGGCAGTGATTCCCATTGTCATGAAGTATATGTTGGATAATACAATTCCTGATGAAAAAAAGCTTTGTAATCCAAAATCATTTGATCCATACACCGGTGAATCCATCGCTTGGACCACTGAATCAAACATGCGATTTTGTGGTACTTCTTGTAAATTCTCATTTAATGGCATATATTTACTGATTATTTCTCTTATAAAACTTTTTTCTGCATCTCTTATCGCCTTTATTACAGCATTTATTATTAATGTCACTGAAAACAATAAATTCATAGAAAATGCATAATTAAATAAACCCCATACAGTATCTAAAGTACCGTACATACAGTATTATATAACCAATTTAATATAATATAAGTTATAAACCTGTATAATCTCCATAGAAATGAATAGTACTTCTGTCAATATCATTATCACTAAAACTTAAATCTGTGGTAAACCTCCTCATGAGTGCAGCGGTAAAGTCTGTATCAATTATTAGAGCCCCATAAATGCTATGATCCTCTGATGACATCGATTGGAGTGCCTTTTCCTTTGACTCCATATTTATCTATTCGCCAAAATTATTTCAAACAAATATATCGTACTTTCAGTTATTGAATTACAAACCAACTTACAAAATATATGGTCTCATTGCTTATA
This sequence comes from Oppiella nova, assembly GCA_905397405.1. NCBI lineage: Eukaryota > Metazoa > Arthropoda > Arachnida > Sarcoptiformes > Oppiidae > Oppiella > Oppiella nova. The sequence continues at coordinate 19,874 of CAJPVJ010000432.1, forward strand.
TGACTCAAAAATACATGACTTAGTGTAATGAATGCTTTGTTTCTAACCACAGATTCATTATATTCTCCGTTATAAAGAGCTATTTGAATATTAGTTGGTGTTTTACCAATGCATAAACAAAATAATGCCACAATCATCGCCGGCATTAATATTTCAAATATGAGCCGGCTAAATAAAAATAATATTTTTTATATTGTATTATAAATTGTTATAAATAATTACCGTTTGTTTCTCATATGAAGAATCCCGTTCTTCTGGGTTTGTATTACTAGTCGTTTAACAGATGTAACAAAACGATTTTCTTTAACCTCTTTATCATTTAGAAAATGTTTTTTGTCAGGATTCACACATTCATTGCTATCACTTTTGTAGTCCATATAATTTTCTGGCATATCTTTAGTCACTTTCAAACAAATATTTAGGAATACTTTCTCTAAATTCTCTGTTTGAAAGTGATTTAATAGATATTGTGGCGAATGCTCCACCAATAGCTCCCCTTTTCTCATCAGTGATATCTAAATATAGTGTTTAAATCACACAATTTATGTAATATAATAATTTAACTTTTTATAAATCTATTATAAGTACCACATGTGCTCTTCGGGCCTCTTCTATATAATGAGTGGTTATTATAATAGTAGTTGACTTTCTTTGCGATAAAAACATTAAATGTCTCCAAATTCTAGATATAAAAATCAATTAATAAATAACATACTGGTAAATAAACTCATTGTAACAAACTTTTCTCGGATTATCGGATCGGTTCCCACTGTTGGCTCATCTAATATAAGAAGTGGCGGTCTATGGATCTAAAGGTTACTTGTTATTAATGTTTTAAAGCTTTTCCCACAATAACATACAAGACATAGTGATAGGGAGACTCGTCGTTTCTGTCCACCACTGATATACAAAAAAATAATTACAATTACTATAAAAAATTAAATATAGATTTGCTTTACTTTGAAATTATTTGTCAATTAAATGATCATACCTCATATTAGTAATAAGGCTATTAGGATCGGGCAAATTTAGAAATTCTACCAGAAATTGAATCCTCGAAAGTGTCAATTCACGGCTCATACCATATAATTTGCTGAAGTATTTAAGTGTTTCATATACTGTAAACTCTTGAATGAGTGACAATTCCTCAATAAAAACAAAATCAACATTCATTATGTATAAACGTTCAATATTAATGTTGTATAATATTAATTACTTGCGGCATAAATCCAACACCAATACCGGGAATATTATTATCCGGATGATTGGATATTTTGCCGTTTATTCTAATTTTGCCAAATGTTGGTCGTAATAAGCCTTTTGTATTAATTTTAATTATTGATAGAATTAATTACTGGTTATTTATCTCAAATTCTACTATTAGCAAATATTACCTAAAATAAGTTTTAATACAGTAGTCTTTCCACAACCACTCGGACCCAGCAATCCATATCTGAAGGCATATGAAGTTGTTGAATTTAAATTAAAATAAAACCATGATACCAACTTCACTGCAATAATTTTAAACTTAATTGTTCATACTTACATGGCACCCTTAGGTACAGACATATTGAGTTCATTAATAAATTTGCTTTTTCTGTCATAAGAGAACTCAAGCGACCGTATTTTAACCATCAATTGTGTCCAGTCGAGTGACTCCATGTCCCATGTTTTAGGTAAATCAACATCTTTCTCAATATTATTCTTGATATGCATTTTAGAAATTAATTATTTAAATAAATTATGTAATTATTTAATTGTATAATTTATTTAAAGCACTTGTACAACTTATATAAAAAAGTTATTTTATTTGTTTAAATAGATTTTAATGGTACTATTCATTTAAAATATTTTTACTAACAGTTATAACTTCAGACTAAACACATGTTGACTAGTGTTAGTTGATCACATACTACCGGTATATTGTATGTAAAATTACTAATAAATTAATTCATATTTTTACATAAAATTTCATCAAGATTAATGTATGTGTTTTAAAAGAGAGATTTTATTATATATTAAGGGGAATTATCACCATTCTGATAAACGTTTGAAAAGTAAAAATTCAACATAAATCACATTTTCCAAGAATAAAATACAAATATAAATTATACAGTACAACAGAAATTCACTTGAACTCAATTCTTCATCAGAAATGAATTCAGGTTTTACTGTAAAATGTCAAAAATATCAATTATTAACATTTAAAATATCATGAAAAATTATAACATCTCATAACAAATGCTAAAAATAAATACTCATATTGCATAATAATAAAATATAAATTCTTTACGTATAGGTGTTACTTATTAGACTTAGATAACATGGTAAAAAGTAGTATATAGATAAGTATCCAGATTATATTGGATAGAAATCCTAAAGCAACAAACTTATTATGAATAGCCCAACCATTTAGCATAATATCGCGCAAACACTTTATAGACAAAGTTTGCGGCAATAAATAACTGATGTGTTTGAGGGTAATGGACATGCCTTCCAGTGGCCATATAATACCAGACATCAGAAAATAGCCATTTATTGA
>CAJPVJ010000433.1:2977-25450 GCA_905397405.1 Oppiella nova
AGCTAGTTAACTCTTTGATCTATAATTATACAACAGATGAATTAATGTTAAATAATAGCTTCCAAGCAATACATGTGGGCTTTGGATCGCTGTTAGGGGTGAACAAAGCAATGAATATTAGGGCAAATAGTTTTGTTTTATTAAACTAATTATCGATATTTAGAGCTCATATCCAATTGAGACAATACAGTAATATTATTAAAACATAGCAAATGAGAGGCATTGCATTAGAGAGTAATCTTATCGTTGACACGAAACCCAATCTAATCACTTACGAGACAATTCATAGAGAACTCCTGCAAAGATTGCTTTGCTATACATTCAAAACAACATCTCATTAATAGTATCATTCATGTTAGACTTGTATTGGATTTAATTGAATGAAATTTAATTAAATAGTAATTAAAATGAAAAAATTAAAAGGACTTCGTTTTGCCGACACTTCAGTTTCGATCGAAAATTTACGCCAAGAAAGACTTAAAAGTAGACAAAACTTTCTGAAACAACTCAATTGGGATAACTATGAGAGGATTAGGGTTGTCGGCAAAGGTATGTCACATCCATGGCTTCCTTCATTTAATTATACATTAAGTTAATGCAAATTTGTTTCATTTTCATTTTGATTAAAAGAAAAATCATTAGCATTTTCTATTTGCTTAATATAAAATATGTGATTACTTAAAATATATGAGATAATCACATGTACAGAAATCTGATTATAGATTTAAGTTTATTTACATTTACTTGGATGTAGCAGAGTTATAGTATTTTTAAATAGTTAATTATAAATCACTTGCAGTAATATCTTCAAAATGAAACTTTTCTATAATTTAAGGGGCGTTTGGAACGGCTGTCTTATATCGTAAAAAACCGGACGGTTTGCTAGTAGTGCTCAAAGAAATCAATATGAATGACTTGACTGCAGCTGAGAGACAATTAGCGATAAATGAAGTGAAAGTGTTGTCCATTTTGGACAATCAGAATATTGTCAGCTATTATGACAGTTTCGAAAGTAACGGCAATTTGTATATCGAGATGGAGTACGCGGACGCCGGCACTCTCGCAGAGTTTTTGTCCCAATTGTCTGCACCTCTTCAAGAGTACGAAATACTTCTGATATTCAGACAAATCGTATGTGCCATCAGTTATTTGCATGAAAACAATATTCTGCACCGAGATATCAAAACGGATAATATTTTCCTTAATAAAGAGGGGTATATAAAAGTGGGTGACTTTGGGATCTCCAAAATGCTTACCACTAAAAGAGAGGCAGAGTCTGTGGTCGGAACGCCTTATTATATTAGTCCCGAAATTGTAATATTAATATACATTTAATTTTGATTTATATATTATTTTATAAAATATTGTTTAAAACAATTGTCAATCAGTGCGAAGGCAAGAATTACAATCAAAAAGTTGATATCTGGGCCTTAGGTTGTGTTCTCTATGAAATGGCATGTCTTCACAAGACATTCGAGGGTTCTAACCTCCCGGTGCTTATTAATAAAATAGTCAAGGTATTACACAGAATTTAGTTTGCTTATATTCAAATTGGATTTTTATTGATTACAAAACAAATAAAGTTTGTTGTATTGAATGGATTGTAGGGTCAGTTCGCACCCGTCAAACGCAACTATTCCACTGAATTCCGTACTCTTATCAATGAGTTATTGCATAGAAATGCCGATTTGCGGCCAACAGCTCAAGAAGTAATGGACAGTTTGGTTCGTCTACTAAATAAGCAACAACTCGATAGAATCCAACTCTGGTCTCAATACCAAGAAATGCCGACTTCTATCATGACTTCCGGTATTCTAATCCAAAACAGTAGGTATACGTTCACTCAAACACTATATTTTTGTAATTAACTCAAAACTTTATTAAAACAAAAGTTCACTGAGATATCCACGTTCAGCCGTGTATGAGGTCCAGATTAGTGAACCACATATCAAATTGTCTCCGATCAAATTACCACAAAAAATTAGAATAAAAGAGGTAAGGCTTATAACTTCATTTATTCACCGCATAATTAATATTAATAAAATATATCCATTTGCACCACACTGTTATCTTTACGATAAATCATATTTAATGGTTATATTAATATTTTATTTTTTACTTGTAGTTAAGTAAGAGTTCGACCCATTATTTAGCGCTTTCCTACAATTCTGTAGTATATTCGTGGGGTATCGGCAATAAAGGGCAGTTAGGTTTAGGTGAGTCGGTAGTGAGCACTCGGGAACCGACACGTATTGAATCGATTAGCAATAGGACTATTGTCCGCATTTGTGCGTCCGATGGCTTCAGTTTGTTTGTCAGTAAGAATGGACTCGTAATGACGTGCGGAGACCATCAAAGTGGATGTTTGGGTCGAATCGACGCCTTTCCCTCTTTTACTCCCAAATTAGTAGACTCTTTGCTCAGTGCAGACGTTTCGTGTGTGAGTTGCGGTCCAAATCACGTATCGGTGGTGACGGGCGATGGGAAGGCCTATTCGTGGGGATCTAATATTGATGGCAGGCTGGGGATCGACTCGCGCGTCACGAACGTCGATATCCCTACAAGTGTTGCCTTTCCTGAAGGCGTTGTCATTAAAAATGTATTTTGTGGACACGACTCGACAGCTTTTATTGATGAGTTAGGATTCGTATGGATTTGTGGCAACAATTGCTTTAACAAACTGGGACTCAATGAGAAGATACAGTTCCGGACAATCAAAGTGAATAACAAATGGATTGCAACCAAATTAAAGTGGATTAAACAGAGAGTCCATTCCGTGTCTCTCGGTGTCCATCACTCGGCTTTTGTGGTCGAAGGAGAAAGAGTTATCACGTGTGGAGTCAATAGCGACGGCCAGTTAGGTTTGGGTCACGTCCGGCCTAAACATAAGCCACATTTCGTGAGACAACTGTCTGAACAGTCAATAATTGTTAGTTATTTTGAATAAATGACAGAACATTGAAGACAATATTGATTTTGTTATGAACTGATAGAGAGTACAGACGGGATCAGCCTTTACAGTGGCCTCCAATTGCGAAAATGTGATCTATTTCTGGGGCGCCAGACCTCTCAATTCCAATGCAACTAATGGTATATTCTTAAGACTATGTTTAATGAATATTTGATTGTCTCATATAATAAATATGTTATAGAAGTCGTAAATCCAAGCAATCATTTGGCGTTAGAAGCGATAAAATTAGGTTTGTATTAGCGCTCAGACTCACTGTACTATACACTGTATATGCTATAGCACTGGTAGCACAACTTTAGTCGCATAAAAAGCTTTCTTATCTAATACAGTATTCAATGCTTTCATAAAAATGCTTTACTTTTGACCACTGAATGTGTTATTACAGAATTTTATATTAAATGTCATTTATTTATATCTATTTATTATTCACTTCTTCGCAGTGAAACAAGTTTTGCACAAAATATTACATTAATGTATGGAATGAATTAGAGCTCAAATGACGTCCGGCCTAAACATAAGCCACATTTCGTGAGACAACTGTCTGAACAGTCAATAATTGTTAGTTATTTTGAATAAATGACAGAACATTGAAGACAATATTGATTTTGTTATGAACTGATAGAGAGTGCAGACGGGATCAGCCTTTACAGTGGCCTCCAATTGCGAAAATGTGATCTACTTCTGGGGCGCCAGACCTCTCAATTCCAATGCAACTAATGGTATATTCTTAAGACTATGTTTAATGAATATTTGATTGTCTCATATAATAAATGTTATAGAAGTCGTAAATCCAAGCAATCATTTGGCGTTAGAAGCGATAAAATTAGGTTTGTATTAGCGCTCAGACTCACTGTACTATATGCTATACAGTGGCTATACTGGTAGCACAACTTTAGTCGCATAAAAAGCTTTCTTATCTAATACAGTATTCAATGCTTTCATAAAAATGCTTTACTTTTGACCACTGAGTGTGTTATTACAGAATTTTATATTAAATGTCATTTATTTATATCTATTTATTATTCACTTCTTCGCAGTGAAACAAGTTTTGCACAAAATATTACATTAATGTATGGAATGAATTAGAGCTCAAATGAATTAATGGATATCTTTCTGTTTGTGAAACACTATTGCATTCAAATAAATTAAATCATATTTCACTTACAGTGCACTTCACATAAACATAAGATATAAGTTATATATTAATTATTTGCAGTTTTTGACATTGCTTTCAGTGAGTTATAGTACAATACCACTCATTTATGCCTTCACTTAACTTCTCTCATTACAATTAAATTAAAAAGTTTTTAATGCAATAAACACAGGAGAATGCAATCAATCACTTATGAATGTTGTGGAGAGTGTGGGTCCCGACCACCCTATTGTTCAAATACGTGACCCACAGATCATAATCGATAACTTGTCTGACCTCTCGCTCCTGAGTTCAACTAATAAAGCAATTATTCTCAAACCACAACCCATTGTATCTCTATATGCATCACCAGTACATTTACACCAGGGAGATGTTGTAGGCCTGGCCAACCTCTATGTTTTTGCAGGTTTACAATCAATTACCGCTGTTTGTATTCATAATATGTGTCTAAATTGAGATGAAATTTTACATAACAGATGATAGCGTCTATATAGTGATCGACACAACTATTCCATTAAATACAGAAAACAACGATTTGTTTCAACAAACTTTGAGTCTATCAACAGTTGCCGAAGAAGAGAACTCAATGATTAGAGCCTCTAATGCCAGCAATTATAATACGGATACAAATTTGAGCCAAAATGTAATATTTTATGAGTAAATAACGATAGAAAGAGAGAAAAGCGTTCATAAGATTTATATGATATAAAGTATAACTAAAAAGCATTTAATACTCTATTCCTAAGATTCCCGAATGGATTAGAATAGAGATGGAGGCGAATACAAGTGCCATCGGTTTGCACTCAACAGTAGATTCAATGCCAATAGTGTCGGAGGAGTATGCGAGTGAAAAATGTTGTGATTGCTGTGAATGTCATATAGAAATTTCAAGACTGAGAGATGAATTGCAACAAAAGGATAATACAATTTCCACTCTTCAGAGCCTAAACACAGAATTAGACGAACAGAACACACGATTTGCGCGAAGGGAACAAGAATTGAACAAAAAGTTTTCGCTCTGCAAACAGTGCGCTATTATGTAAACCTATTGTCCATTTATTCTTACTTATAATTCTTTACTTGTATATCAAATCAACACAACCATATCGACCGCTCCAGTCTTTTATCCTTTAATGACATTACGAATACTGTATTAAGAAATCGTACTGTATATATGAAACGATACACAAAATAACACTACTTTTCCAGTCATTTAACAGACTAAATAAATATTTCATTCCAATAATACTTTTTTACAAAAGCTATATTTAATTAATATATGGATTTATTTTCAATAATTAAATAAAAGATCTATTTTCTAATCCAATATGTAAACAAAATAAATTGGATTTCGAGTCTACATGTAATCCATTACAAGATTTACAAAAACTCATTTGATCTTAAAAATTGTGTTAATAATAAACTATTTGTGGATCTCCATTCAATTTAAAGGAAATTAAAACCTGACAGTTATCTTAAATTGAAATATATATTTCTCAGATAAAAGTCATAAAAGTCTTATTGCCACATATTATTCGTATTATACTCTAATGTATAGATTCTGTACTATAGAACATAGTGTACCCGATGGTACATATGATTGCTTATTCATGTGAATAATCATTCATATACTGTATTTACAAACATAAAGAAAGAAAATTATTAAAAATATTTAATGATTAATATTTATAAATTATTAATCAATATTTATGTTAATTATTGAGAAAAAGAATCTATACATTTTCAAAACCTTTTATTTAATTTGTTAGATTATTAAGTTAAATAAAAATTTATCACATTATTTATAAAATATTTGAACTGCTTATAACTAGTAAAACTAATAACTTATAAGTACTTACAGTTAGATAGTTAATATACAAAGTTTATTTATTTATTGTGAATTATCAATGATAAGCATAATTCTAAATAGCAAAAAGTACTTGGGTGCCATTTAAGAATTATAGAATTTTATTTGTATGTTAAAATTATGTATTGTTAAATCCTAAATAATTCCCTTGATATCAAAAAAATATTTATTTTTAAAAATTTAAAATAAAATTGATCATAATTTTGCATTAATTACTTTTATTTAATAAAATGTAACATTGTAAAGGACTTGAAAAATTAATACTTGCAGATGAATACACAATAAACTTTTGTATACAGAACTATTATTTCGCAAATATTTGTCTAAATTTATTGTATTATTTAATCATTTTTCAGTGGATATCTCATTTTCTAGACAAAGACATGGATTAAGTTAAACAAACTTTTAATTAATCTTTAGACTCAACGAAATAAGTGGGAACAAGAATTTGTTCATTCTTTGGTTACAATACAGTATAAATTATATAAAAAGCAATTCTGTAATGTTTAAGACAAGTTCTTTTCATTATTATTATACGAAATGAATTCATTGTATTATTTGATATATGCTTCTTATTTAGTAAGCAATTGTGTTGTAAATACAGCAGTTATTGTGAATACAGATTTAGGTTCACTTAAAGGAAATGAATTCTTTATTAAAGATCAAAACAAAACAATTTCAGTCTTTGAAGGCATTCCATATGCAAGACCTCCGACAGGAGATCTTAGATTCAAAAGAGCAGTTCCTGCCGACAAATGGACCGGAATTTGGGACGCAACTCATCGTAAGAATATTTATTTATATTTATGTTATTAATGTATTATTTTTTATTGTATTAATATTTAAAGTAATAGTTTAAGTATAGAGTTTATATATTTATTTGTATGGCATGTTAGCCAGGTCGTGGTGTACTCAACCGGATGAAGACAATATAAGCGAAGATTGTCTTTTCCTTAATATATACGTTCCCCACAATCGGTTTGATAATCAAACAAAGCAGATGAAGAAAAGTGTAATGTTCTGGGTACATGGTGGCAGTTTTATCACAGGCTCAATATTTAGCCAACAGTTTAACGCCACATACTTGTCATCCATGGGTGATGTGGTGGTGGTTGAGGCCAATTATAGACTTTCAGCATTTGGTTTACTATACGATGGCAGTGAAGAGGCGCCGGGAAATCAAGCCCTCTCTGATCTCTTGATAGCACTTAAATTTGTTAAGAATAACATTGAATTCTTTGGCGGAGATCCCAATTCTGTGACTTTATTTGGCGAAAGCGCGGGAAGTATGGCTGTATCGGCACTAATACTGATAAAGAATGAGAATCTGTTTAACAGAGCAATAATGCAAAGCGGATCCGTTGACTCATACCTTGGAAGTGAAGCCAAAGAATCGGCACTCATTAAGGCTCAAGACTTAGCCAAAGAATTCAAATGTTTTGATGAATTAACAAACAAAATCAATATATCGTGTCTCAGAAATGCTGATCCAAAACAATTAGCTACCAGTTGTAATAAAATGAGATATAATAATCAATTCTTTACGCCGATATTTGGTGAAGACTTATTACCAATCAAACCATCAATAGTTCTCGAGAAAGGAGAATTCAAGTATTTATTCATTAACTCATTTCTATTGACATTCAATTAATAAAAGTCAAATAATATAATTTTTGTATTTAATTGAAGCAAAAACATTAGTCTATTGTTTGGGACGTGTAATGACGAGGGATCGGGATTTGTTTCAAGCTTTGGATTTCAAGACTTGAGTTCCAGCAGTCCCAATTCGTCCATGAACTTGGAGAAAGCTCATTTTATGATAGAATTATTGTTTGGTGTAATGAAAGTCTCTTATAGCAAAGAAGTGGCAGATTTTTATACAAAAGGTCTAACAGATAATGACGGATATGAACTAAAGAAAGCGGTGTCCAATGCCTTTGGTGATTACCAATTGACCTGTCCCACCATTAGATTTGGGGCACACCTTGCAGTCAATGACAATTCATATGCATATCGATTAACATTTAGCACAAGAGATAACTGGACGGGTGTCCAGCACGGGGATGAGTTGAAGTATGTGTTTGGAAATCCTTTTTTGTATCCAAATGACTACAGTAAGGATGAGAAGCAATTAAGTTTGACTTTCATTCAAACGTGGACCACATTTGCCAAAACGGGGTATAATATCATCACTTTATTGAATACAAAGTATAATTAGAGAATTATACCGTATATTAAAACTTAATTTATTATTGAATAGAAAACCCCCGCAAATACACAGAACTCATTGGCCACAAGCTATTGACAAGAAAATTACAGATTATTCGGTCAGATATTTGGCACTAAATCCAAAAGAGTATAAAATTGTAGAAAATGAATATAAAAGCACTTGTGATGGCTTCTGGAAAAAACATGTCAATTCAAATGAATAACTTTGCAAATGTTAGGCATATTCTGTTAACTTTTTAAATATATAAGGCTAATTTGTATTGTAAATTTATTAATTAATGAAAACTGTCTGTTAAATTGTAAATATAATAAATGCAAAGAATTTGAAAATTTATGAGAAAATCACTTTAATATAATTAAACATATTTGGCCACCAATTCATTCTTATGGCTAAACTTCCAGCGTATGGTTTATCCCATTTAAGGATCACGTCTTTGCCATTATAACCGTTGTAAATCATTTGATATATAGAGAGACTGACGCCACCGATGAAGTCGTCGTCGTGTCCGTGGTCTGCATCGTACACAAGAAATGTCACTTTACTGAGGATGGAAACCGACTTATTCTTCCAGTTCAGACACTCGTGATTCCAATTCGGGTTATTATTGTCGTTATGGATATCTGTCTCACAATCACAATCCCTGTCCACACATACGATAGAATAGGCGTCAGACTTGTGCCAAATAAGTAGATCCATGTCTGGCAGTTGTGCCGAATGTATGGTCACATCCAGAGAACCCGTGAATATCATATAATATATATTAACCGTTAATAAGCATAAGATTAGACTCAAAATCATAGCAAAGAATTGAAGATTAGTGTTGAATACGAAGTGATGAAAGGCCTGCCATTTGTCTTCAATGAAAGCCATTATCCATTCCCTTCTGTTCCTATAGTTATAGACGTAAACAGATTTACAGATTTCACACTTCAGTCGTCTGAGGCTTCTTCGAGATATTAACCATCTCTTGAGACACTTGCGGTGCACGTATTGAGCGGTTCCCTTACACTCGCAGGGAGTCATCAATTCTGTGACAGAATCGCTCTCCAAACAGATCCGACAAATGGGATTCATCTCATTCTCCGCTCCCATACTCTCATCCTTCACACTCTCTTCCATCACAACTAACCAACACTTGTGACCAACACTTGTCACCAACACTTCAGTCACCAAATAATTAGCAAATTTTCCACCAATTCATGGTTTAGTGCAAACTCAGTAACACTGTTAATAGTCATTAATTAAATCATTGCTACTTTCAATCATTATTTATCTATAATAGATGTGAATGTCAAGAATCATTAAATACTCAAATTTTGATTATAATTTAAGCGATTTTAAATGCATTTATACTATATTTACAAAACTATACATTAGAGTGCATTCAAAATAAAATACTGTTTATCAATATTTGAGTCAAGTGTTTGGCTGATAAAAGTTTTATCTGTTGGTAAATTTCATGTTCAATAGTAGTGTACTCCAGTATATTTACTAAATAAAATTGAAAAACAGCTATTTTGTATTTAATTAATATATTGCATAACTTTCTATACCGGTATGATATAAAAAATGAAGTATCTAATACAGTACAATAATATAAATTGTATGAAAGTTTCATAATGAAACCCTTAAAAAGTATGTACAGCGGTTTAAGGAAAATTATTAATTATTTAAATTCACATCAAAATAATATTGACACTTCGCTTATATCATATAAGTTATATGTATTTATTAAAATTAATAATTTTACATAAATTACATATAAATTAATTGGAAATTTTAAGTTGCAGCAATTTTACATTGCTAAATTTAATAATCATTACACACAGTTCCCAATAGCTTAACCTTGACGTGCATAAACCAAAATGCTCTGTGAATCTCTGCGAACGCAATGTAATGCTTTAACAATTGAATAATCATTTATTTACTACAGTATTATAGTACATAATAATAATATGATAATTAGGAAAGAATTGAATATTTTATATAAAACAACATTTTATTTCATATCAAATATTTATTAAAGTTATTTTTAAATGTTTATTATTTAATTATTGATGTTTTCAATTTGTATCAAATGATGGTAACATAAATTATATAAACAAATAATTTAATTTTGGGTCGACTTTTGAGATAAAAATGATTTCTTGAAGTCTTCGTATTCTTTCTTTTCGTTTTCGTCTATTAGACATAAATTTGTATCAAATGATGGTAACATAAATTATATAAACAAATAATTTAATTTTGGGTCGACTTTTGAGATAAAAATGATTTCTTGAAGTCTTCGTATTCTTTCTTTTCGTTTTCGTCTATTAGACATAAAAAGCGGTTATTTTGAAGCATTAAAACCAATATTTATAACAATTAACAGTTTAATGCATACCTTCGGGTTGATCGGCATCCATGAGGGGGTCAGGCGTTGAGTCAGAGTCGCTGTCCTCATGGCGATCCCTATGAGCGGTGGCTGAGGGGTCGCCAAACGTGATCAGGTCTTCCTTATGGGAGGCTTTGTGGAGCTGTTGTTCCCTCTGTTTGTTTCTCGCCAGTTGTGCCTCACGTTTGATGCGCTCATACTCTGGTCTGTAATCCCTTTCGTACTCAACGGCCGCCTCTTTGATGGCATCTATGAGTTGGTCTAATCCCTGGCCAGTGGTGGCCGACACGCCCACAGCCTTCAGGTTCTCATAGAAGGTGTCCAACACGAGGGACATGGATCGGGTGAGGTTAGCCATATGGGAGGTCTCCTTCTCGATGGCCTCCTGGAACAGCTGCCAGTCTTTCATCCAATCGATGGCAAACTTGCAGTCAATGGCATCGCATTTATTCATTGCTATAATAATCGGAAGTTTGTATTTATAGACAACAGAACACGAGTACAACATATTTGACATAAAAGTGATCGGATTCTCGCTGCGGATGGTGTCCAACACGTAGACAATCACTGTCGGGAACCGTGAGGCCAACGCTTCCGTCATTATGGCGCCCGACGCCGACCACGTGAACACCTCTATCTGTCCCGGGGTGTCAAACAACACATATCTGTCAACATATCATCCATTCATTAGACCAATCAGTCACTCATTGGCACCCAATTGCAGACTCACTCGTAAGCGTCGGCCCTCTTGTCTACCAATTGGATCACTTGATCTAATTGTGTGGCGAAGAGGTTGAGGCACGTGATGATGGCTCCGTTGGGACCTAATTTGTATCGTTTCATCACTTCCTTGTAATTGACTGTATCTCTGATGTCAATATTGGTGGGGAAAGGGGTGGACACGACCGCCGGATCGCAGTTCACGACATATGGCATCGACTTTTGGCTGAAGAGGTGTCCGCAAAGTCGGCCACAAAGAGTCGATTTACCGCTTCCGGCCATTCCTAACACTATCACACATATGGGTTGTCTCTTAGGGGTTACCACTCCTTCACCCGAAGATGTCGTGGCATTTGGCTCTTCACTCGCATTCGTTGCCATTATTACCACTTTAACAGAAGTGAAGTGTTGATTAGTTTACAAACAGTGCAAAAATCAGCATAAATATTTGTTTTGGTTTTATAAACATATCTTTAATGCAGGTTTAGTAACGTTTGAATCGTGAGTTAATAACTTGATATCATAAGAATATGATTGCATTCACCTTAATATTGTGCTTATTTTAATTGAATCTCATTTACCTTGTTAATTTATAAGAAAAGAATGGCACTAATTAAAATCTCTTGTTGTTTTTATGTTGATATTGTAATTGTATCAATGTACTTTACTAGATTGAGTTATTAGCTATTTTTAAAATATTGCACAACACTATAGAATCAAATGAATGTGTAATGGACTGAATTAGCAATGCACATACCAATATACAGTTATTCAATCATTATTCAACATTAATCTGATATCTACAATTTATTGATAAATAAAGTGTTTACTATTTATACTCTATTAATATACTGTAGTGATAATCAATATTATAAGAATAATAAACTCATATTTAATGTTTATATTATTAGGTTAGAATATTCCATTAACAAAATGTTTAATACTGTTACAGTATACCACTTTAAACTACTATATATTAAATAATAATTATGATAAAATTTAATAGTAAAGTTATGGTTTTAAAAATAACTTAGTGCTGTATTAAATAAATCTTAATCTTAAATCATGTATACTGTATTAAGATTTACTGTACATATGATTTATAAAGATAATATATTATATTAATATTAGAATGACTGAATTCCTAAGCATAAAATGTTTAAAATTTTTACATTAAAGCTATAAATATCATTTAAGTGTCAATTATAAGTCATATAAGTTACTGTATTTAATGATTATTTAAACCTCAAAACATGAACACAAAATTGTCATATATTTTAAACATAATGATAGAAACGTAGAAATCAGAGAATTGCTCTGAAACCAGAATAAACCGGATATTTAAAGTATAATACATTATGGGTTGTCATTGCTATCTAAACCAGTTCTATCTAAACTTATATTATCAATATCTAGTATTCATATATGATATCATATCTCACATCTTATCACTACTGTATTAAGAAATCAATTTAAATTGGTTATTATTATTTTGTTATTTTATCACCTTCTATTTTTTTCATTTTCAGTAAATTCTTATTAAAAATTAAATCATAATTGGAAACAAGTTAAGCTTGGTAAATTTACATAAATATTTTTGGAAACAAATATTTTTTTTATCAAATTTTTAGTTTAGTGCAAACCATTCAATTATATAATCAGTTAATGACTTAATATCATATATGCTAATCGTAATCTAAAGGTTAGTAAAATGAACTTAATTTAACATTTCTCTCCCTTTATCTTAACTTTATACCAATAAGTTATAGTGATTTTATTGAGATCATTATAACAACAATATTTTCATTTCTTAGATATGTTATCAAAACTGATTGGAATTAAACTTATTTTTCATATTAATTTTTGATAAACTTTGTTAAATTAGTGATATAAATGTCTTTGAATCTAACGTTTAGTCAGTTGTAATCATTTTTGTCAGTATACAGTATAAGTTATATTGAATATAATATATTTAGTGTTTTATGTTTTGTTTAATTTGTTGAAACAATATTTTCCTACTTTCGGTAAGTACTCTAATTATCTTGTATGTTACATTATTTTATAAAGTTTGGAAATTGAAAAATAATCAATTTCACTATATGATTTACAAATTTTAACCGATAAATGTTAGTTGTTGTTCATATGCATACTCTTTAAATATTTCTTTGGATTTTAATTTTTTGAAAAATTTAATTTATTTTTATTATTATAAATATATTTCATATCTGGATAACTATATAGTGTAGATATTTTACTATATAATCCAAACGAATCTATTAATATACAAACTACAGAATCTTATAATACATTATTTTAAAACTGGCTGTCATTGCAATGACGTCTGGTCTCTATGACATCAGAATCTGTGAAAACTGAAACTGAATTCAATGTTTATAAATATATTATTCTCTCTACTCTTACTTTGTTAGCATAAACTGAAGCCAATCCTTGCATTTACAGTAATTCTCATTTTAAAAATTATGGGATTACTATTAAATTTAATAATTCTTTTTATATTTGTTCATCGATAATAAATATTTATATTTTACAAATTTTATTATTTTTAGTTAAGTCATTTAATATTGAATACATTTTGTAGTGTATATTTTATACAATTAATGTAAATATAATGAGTCTCTTATATAATATGAAGAATCAATTATTGCTAAAAATATTTCATGATTCATGTGTTAAATAATTCACGGCTAAAATATATTTACTTAAAAGTAAATAAATTTAATTAAGTAACCATACTGTAATTAATATATAGTACAATTTTAAACCCTTAAATGGACCGATCATTTAAATTTGCTTGAAAACCTTCAAACACTTAAATTGATTCTAATTGAATCTATTAAAATATACTTCTAGTGTTGATTATTCTTATATATAAGCGAAAGGTTTTAAATTATAGTTAAAACTTTCAATCATTCTTGGTGATTTTACAAAAAAATATAAATACTAAATTGAATGTATAATACTAATATTATTTGTTTTCTTACTTAAAGGCACAATAAACAAAGCAATCATAGACTTAGACATTATTTTAGTGGCCAATCATTAGCACAAACGATGTCTTATTTGCTGCGATTCGGTGTAGTGGCGGACGTGCAGTACGCGGACAACGATGATCGTCAGGCCTGGTATGACACCAACAAAACCAGGTTTTATCGAAACTCATTGACACAAGTGAAGAAAGCCTTCACTCATTGGAATTGTGAAGAGAATCAAAACCAAGGAATCAGTTTTGTTCTCCAATTGGGAGACATCATCGATGGCATCAATGCTCAGCCCCGAGAGTATCACGACTCCAGTCTCGACGCTATTAGGAGAACATTGAATGAGTTTGAGTCCAATCAACACATCCCTACCTTTCATGCCGTCGGTATGTCTGAAAAATATTTGTTTTACCGATATTTGAAAACTAATTATTGAATTTTGATATGTTTTAAAGGAAATCATGAATTATACAACTTTTCGCGAAAACAATTGGCAGAACTCTTTAGGGACTCTCTATTCAAACGAATGAAATTAAACTCGGAATCAATTGGTTTGAATGGATTGGAGGCATTGCCAGCGAATCCCAATTCCGATGAACTATCGCTATATTATAAGATTAATCCCATTCCTCAACTCAAACTCATATCATTGGATTGCTTTGATATCAGTGTCTTGGGTCACGAACCCACTCACGAGAAGTACATAATGGCTGCAGAGGTGTTGGTCAGACATCACGGCCGCTATGACTTCGACCTCTGGGACACAGACAACCACTTGGTTGGCGCCAACAAACGGTTTCAGTCGTCTAACGGCGCCATAAGTGAAGAGCAACTGAAATGGTTGGAAGAAGAGCTACAAGAATCTGATGCCAAGAATCAAATGGTGATAGTGTTTGGTCACGTGGGTATTCATCCGGATAGCAGTGACTGGAATACCGTTATATGGAATTACGATGAAGTGATTGAATGTTTCAATCGTCACCCATCGGTGGTGGCCTACCTGAGCGGTCACTCACATATGTCTGGTTACGCCACTGCCAATGGTGTGCATTACGTCTCTTTTGAGGCCATCATTGAGACTCCGCCTCAAACCGAAGCGTTCGCCACAATCTCTGTCTTCGATGATAGGCTTGAGATCAAAGGACACGGAACTGAAACCAACAGAACATTATATTTCCGACACAACACTCAGACTTGTGATGAAAGCACTGGTGAAACAATTGAAGATTTAGCTCATGAAGAAATGGCTACTAATCAGACCATTGAAGTCGAAGTTTAAAGTTATTCTATGGTAAGACTCAACGAATTCTGTGATATACGATGTGATAAATATTTTGAATCTGACTTTACCTTACTGAAATAATTGAATACTTAGCCGACTCTAAAAGTTTATCTGATTTTCAGATCTAACTGACCGACCAATAGGCCGGACGAGTATGTGGTGACAAAGTATTTTTTACACATTATTTTTATTGTTTAACTGTTGTTTTTAGTATTGTTAACCTTTCCTAATGCATATCTATTGGAAAATTTAGATTACTCATAAGAATTATAAATTAATTAGTTGTCTATACAATAACAATAATTTAATAATTTTTAAGTAAGCATTATTAAATTTATATCGTTTATTCATATCTTTAATATACTGTATATATTTTACAATTACTGTATAATTGTTGTTAATATTTTTATCATACATTTTGTGAATTTCATCATTACAAAACTAATTTGTATATCAAAAGAGTTAAATTTCAAACATTTTTTATTGTGATATGATTTATACTTATATTATAAATCTGATACTATATTTATAAAAATAATAATTAATTACACAGACTTTTAAAACTAACACTTGAATTAAATATTGTACTAATATTAGTTTTTATGCTTGGATTAAACTTTTATAATTTTATATTATTATATTATACACTAAATTAAATATTGTATGATTTATTCAAATATTAAATATAAATAAATCTCCAACGGATTGAACATATTTATTATTTTTGTTTTCATTTTTAAAATAAAAATAACTTTAAATTGAAATATAATACTGTATTTTTTAAAATACTGCCTTATTAACTACTTGTTGTTTGTCTATGCAATTGTTTATATTGAATTATAAAATATTCTCGTTTAAAGCATTGTAATATTGAAGATAAAAGCGGGATTTAGACATTAATTAAACCACTTTATGCTTACACTTGTTAAGACTGTAGCCCAAGAGTGGCCACAATTATTGTTAGGACAGTATTTTCATAATTGTTAACAAAATACGCTATAAATCATAATTTACGATTAACTATATTTTTAACAAAAACAACACCTATCTACGAACTAGCATAATTCTAACTAACATGAACTGTTCTGAATTATTCTACACAATGACCTGGATAAATTGTAGATTTTAAATGTTTTGAACACTTGCTTACTAGTTAGTCTTGCATTCAATAGAAAAGTTTTAAGTTTCTGCCAGGGTCCTGCTAAATTTTAAGAGGTTTTAATATATACAATGTCTGTAATTATATTCAGGATCAGAAATGTAAACTTTCATGAACATAAGTTGTATTTTGATATTAAAAATATTATTTTGATGTTATTGTTTCTATGTAATATACAGTATAATTATAATACCATTTAGTCTACATTATTATTTCATGAATATACAAATTAATCAATAAAATACAGGAAATATTATATAAAGATGTAATGAAATAAAACACGAATCAATGTTGAGTACAATATTCAATGTCTGGAGTATTAATGATGGAATTGAGTGACTAATGTGTTTATGATATTTAGTAATCCAGTTTGAAATACTTTGACTAAACATGGGATACATGTTCACTAATGTAATTAAGTTTGTTTAAACAAATTAGAAATTAATCTGAAATCAATTCAATCTAAAAATAAATTACTTAGAAATCAATGCAATACTAAAGTGAGTAATTTTAATTATTTTGTACTACAGTATACAGTACATTAGTGCAGTATTGGATTTTTTATTTTTTAATCTTTTAATCTAAACTAAAAGTCATTTTGTAGTTTTGTATGATTGTACTGTATACTAATAAGTTATAATTGTTTTCACTGTGTTCAAGAGTTAGAGTTATAGAAACCGATTATATTTAATGTTTAATATTGAATACCCAATTTTATACATTTGAATAAAAGTGAAATACAAACTCTTATCTACTATTGAGGCGTTGTGCAGAGATACAGTAAGTCAATTGATATAAATTATCAGTGCTATTTTATAGCGTTTCACTTCAATTAAACGAAAAGTGAAATATTAAAACTATTTCTTTGTTAATTATTTTGTTGATTAATCACATCTAAATATTATTGTGATTTGAATTAATCTCTTATTTAAATTGTGATTAAATTGAAAGCCATTTGCGCTAAAGATGCCGAAAACCAATTCGTATTTCTTGTTATTCTTGGCTTTTGTGGTCTTCGGTTATTCTCATTGTCTGACTTCTTATCTCAAATGTAAGACTCATTTTAATTTTGCATTATTTAGCAGAGAATACCAAAACATTTTACCAATTCGTATTTCTTGTTATTCTTGGCTTTTGTGGTCTTCGGTTATTCTCATTGTCTGACTTCTTATCTCAAATGTAAGACTCATTTTAATTTTGCATTATTTAGCAGAGAATACCAAAACATTTTGATTGATATACAGATGAAGTGAAATCTGAATTCTGTTTGGGTTCAAACTTTGATCCGCACATTGAAGTCAATGATTCGGCGATCGACACCTCTATTATACTCGAGTCCTCGCCGTTAATGCCGGAGACATGTTCTGTGAGACTGAGTCTGTCGTCACAAGTGGACGGACTTATTGTATCGGTTGACAGCATTTCGATCATTAATTCTAACAAAAGTTGTGACAATTTCATCCAATTTGGTTCGTCTCCAGTGGCCAAATGGTGTCAATCATCGGACGCCCAAACCCTCATATTTTCCGATTCAGGCATTGATATTGCATTCAATTTCCCGAATAATAATGGCTCGCATTTCAAGTTAATTATAACTCCATTCAAAAGTATGCAAATTCTTGAATTGCAAAATATGTCTAATTTATAAATTCTTTTAACACTGACTTAAATGAATGATGAAATTAGAGCCGGCACTCAATGAATGTGAATCCAATGCTCCCTACAAATGTGTCAATTCGAGTCAAATTCTGTGCATTTCCGATGGATTTAGCTGTGATGGTATAGACAACTGTCCCAATGGAAGTGATGAAAATGCCTGTCCAACCACTTCTAGTCCACAAATTGAAGACTTTACACATACTCCTGCAGAAAATGCAACCGAATATGGGGTTTCATATGAAACTACTATAGTGTCAGCTATTGAAAGTCATTCACAAGAATTCATTTCTTCAGAGAATTATGAATTACGTAATTAAACCTTGCTAATGTGTTAAATGATAATATAAAGAAATATAATGTTTCTTGTATTTAGACGACTTTTATACCGACTTCTGCAACAAAGGAAAGGCAATAATAGTGACCCTAACAAAACCCTCTGTGATTCTGCATTTATATGCTAATGAATCACAAAACCTGACGGAAACTGATTGTGTGGTGAGAATAGAAATGTCCACTTCCTCTAAAAAGGGTCTCATATTGGGAATCGATGACATCCATATTGGAAGCAATGACAATGAAACGTGCAGTGATTATATCCTAATCCAAGGCTCAGACTCGGATAAAACCAAATGGTGTAGAAATAATAAGACCGATATTTCTGGGAAAGAGTTTCCCCGACAATCCCATATAGACATTGGATTTCATGCGGGAAAGGCTAGCAATTCAAGCTTCACATTAATTGTAACTGAATTCGAAGGTATCATAAGTTACTGTGATTTATGTTTGTAATGATTATAAACGGGAAATTATTTGTGTGTATATATCATATATAGAGCCGAGCTTGTTTGGACTTTGTTTCTCAAACAAGAATCTCAAATGTAGTTCCAAAGCAGGAAAACAATGTGTTTCAAAGGCATACCAATGCGATGGATACAGAAACTGTCCCGAAGGTGACGATGAAAATGATTGTCCTTCAGCCCCTACCACTACTACCACTACTACCACACCATCAAATCACACGACGCCGCCGACCCCACCCTCTACTACACCCCATACACCACAACCAACTACTACTCCCTCCCCGTCTCCCAAACCTGAACCCAAAGGAGGCCTGGGCGGTGGCTTTATAGCGCTGATAGTGATCGGCGTATTAATCGTGGCCGCAATTGTCGTCTTTGTTATCTTTAAATGTCTTAAGAAAAGACGAGAAAATAACGGATACTCTGCTGTAAATAGTGATTAAATAACTCTTATGAGTCTAAAACTTTCTTTTAATTGATCACATAATTTAATATTTAAAAAGTTCATTCAAATAATGTTATCTAATATTATTTTAATTTTTAAGTTTTAGTATTATAAATATATTAACTTGTAATTCATTGATATTATTGTAAAATAACTTTTTAAAAGTAATTTGTAATAAGTATGAAATTCATGCCATGAGTGCTATTACTCTAGAAAGAGTTTAATGAATACTGTATCTTGAAGTCCAAAACATATTTAAAGTTGAGCCGTTTGTATAACTATTTGACTAATCCAATAAATTATATTTTCAAAAAAAAACTAAAATTTTATTCATAAAATAACGAGTATAGGCATCAAATAGATATAAAAATAATTGTTTTTTGTTTTGTTAATTATATGGAAACAAAACCGGTATTTACAACAAGAATTAGAAAGCGTTGGCACATCTCAAGGATTGTTATTATATTTTTATATAACACTTATTACTTATTTGATAAATTATCGTCGGATTTTTTAAAATGACTGAGAATATGATTTAACTAAATAATAACCGTCTGCTAACAAAATACTTGAATAAAAATTAGGATAAATATGAGAAATCCTTCAAAATATTCTCAACTGTTTGTGAATCATTCAAATTGAATTCTAACTATGTTATTTATAGTCAAATAAATCTAAATTCTATAGAATAATATCTATACATAAGTGTCATATAAATTCTTGGTTTATTATTAGTTTATTTTATATAAGTTAATTTCAATTAAAATTACACTATTAATAGAATAAATATAAAATTATTATATATCTAGTTATTTTTAAAATTTTTACTTTTCTCAACATTTTGATTACAAAGTTGTCTATAAATTATTGTTTCACTATTTATTAGATAACTGATGGTATCCATAACTTTATGATAAAGTGCTTATTTTCATTTAATAATGTTATAATAGCTATTTTTCTTAATAATGTAACACATATTCCATTGTTTAGACTTTCATTTATATAAATATCGTAATATGTTAAAAGATACTGCAAATAATGATTTTTATAAAATATATATTATTTGTTTTAATTCTTATTAATTGTGTTCATTCAACATACATAACCTGTAAGTTATTTAAGAATGGTTATTTTAAAAAGTTAATTAAAATATTTCGATGAATAGATTTCATACAAGATTATTGTGATGAAAATCCCGACCGAAGAATATTGATCAGTGATTCCCGAAGTTATTCGGCTCTCATTCTTCGCCCATCAGATGACAACATACGGTCTAATCACAAATGTTTGGTCAAAATAATAGGCCAACAAATTGTGGGATTTGTCGCAATTGCTAAATATGTATCGCTTTCGAGCAATAACTGTGAAGATTATATAAAATTTGATGACAAACTCAAATGGTGCCAAAATAATGACACTCAACACTTGACGTTTTTAAGCAACGAATTGAGTGTTGAATTCAATACCGGAAATAATAGTACTTCCAATTTTGAATTAATAATCACTGCCTTTAACGGTAAATACAATTAAAATTATGTTTTTAAACATATTTTCAAAAATATATTTTAATATTCATCCAGGCATATGGAATAAGACGTGTCCGAAGACTAATACAATTAGGTGTGATGGAGGACAACAGCCCTGTATTTATGATGGCTTTGAGTGCGACGGATATAATAACTGTCCATTTGGTAGCGATGAGAAAGACTGTCCCAATCCTACAACACTTCTTAATGATATCGATGACGAATATTTAGTACAAAATATCGATTTAATTGAATTGGATTCAAATAAAACGGGAGAATTGACAACACATACGGATATTCCTTTAAGCAATGCTTCAGAAATGACATCAAATTTATGGATAAATTATAAAAATACTATAACCACTAATGATTACCTATCATACGAAAAAAATGTGACACCGGATTCTACAATCAAAAGCCAAACTTCTAATCAAAAGCTAACTGTCTCACAATTAACAATTCTGGTCATTTCTATGAGTCTTATAATGTTATTCATTACAGGAATTACTATTTATAAGTATAGAAAGCTCTACATTAACCACCAAGTACACTATCGACTGCTTAATTAAACTTTCTTAATATCGATTAAAATGATAACAATAATAATACAATAATAATTTTATAGTAAATGTTATTAACAGTAATTAAAATATTTAAATTATACTGTTGTAGATAAAATGTAGAGATTTAACCATTATCAAAACATTAATTCTCCATAATACTGTACTAATCTTGTAGTAATAATCTTGTAATTTAATAATTGTAAGATGAGCACAATTTTAAAATAATTTTTATTTTAACAAATTTTCAAAACAATATAAATAAACTATTTGAATAAATACAAAGTCTTAAAAGTTAAAGCAATAGACCAAAAATGAGGTCAAAGAAGCACCAAGTTAATACCACAGTCAACCACAAGTCGGTCACATTCAATCACCTCAAAGACGATGAACTTCTCATCATATTTTCGTATTTAGATTTAAGACAACAGTTCACTGCAATGGCTGTCAGTAGGCGCTGGAACCGTTTGGTTCAATGGATATTACGGGTCCGTAAATCATTGAGTTTTGTGGACGACACCAAAGATCTGTCCGATTGGCATCAGGACCACTGGTATGAACTGACAGCCCGTCCCACTCACTATGAAAGAGTTGCTTTCAATTCTGTCACACAACTCGTGTCACACATCGTCAGGAAAAGTCCGAACCTCAAGAGTCTGGATATGGAGTGCTTCACAATTAACTCCAAAGCAATAGACCTCTTGGCCACCAATTGTCTCAAACTCGAG
>CAJPVJ010000434.1:2837-25436 GCA_905397405.1 Oppiella nova
TTGTCCATCACTTTCCCATCACTTGTTGATTGGGATGTGTTTTGATGAGCGTTTGTCTAATTGATTTCATCGACTGTTTTTTTAGGAGCACATGATTTCGACGAATCACACGCAGAAGACTATTATCACACATCCGGACGAAGTATGGCTTCGTGTTATAGCTCTTTGTTTTGATGTCTTAATTGATTGCATTGAATGCTTAGGTGTTTGTCTGCGCCTACTGTGACCTATACTTCGGCTCCGACGAGGACTTAGTGGCGCACCTCATAACGGACCAACACATCAATAAGTTCACGGCTTCCGGTCATTTTCATCGCACAGAGCCGAGGAATTTCAAGTGTAAGGCCTGTCACACGTTCTTCGGTATGAAGGAGTCATACATTCATCACTTGGAGACCGAACCCCATCAGTACGCCTGTCCCTATTGCGGTATATCGACCGCCACTCCCAGTAAGTGGTCCTCAATCGGACACATTAGCTCTCATTAGAGTTGGCCATTACTTAACTGTCTGTAATCGTTAGGCTCCCGACGCGCCCACATCCAGAACACACATCAGGATAAGCTCCAGATCTGCGAGGAGTGCAACGAACCCCAGAGCGACGTATTGGCGCACTTCGTGTCCCATGGATTCGCCTTCGAGTGCAAGAAATGCATCAAAAAGTTCTACAATCGGGAACAGTTGAACGCACACATGGAGGTGCATCAGGACCCCATTGTTTGCAATTGGGAGGACTGCGGCCGAACCATAACCACCCGGTCGATGCTCGTCACCCACTACAGGGGCCATAAGAGCGAATACAAGTGCTCCGTATGTCAACAGGGTTTGTATCGCATTATGATAAAGTGAGGAATTATTGGACTAAACGATTGCATGTATTGTCTTTCTGGTGGACAGCCTTCTGGAACGTAAATATGTTGAACAGTCATCAGCGGTCACACCAGCAAATACAACGGGTCGCCCCGCAAAACATAGTACCACAGAAGCCATCGCCGGGTCGACCCTCGACCACCAAAACGCCAATCATTCAGTCGATACCGCCGAAGAGCGATCAACATATGCTGAAATTCCCGTCGCCTCTGAGCGCGACGGCAATCAAACCAAAAACGCCGCAATCGTTCGTTAAGGGAGGGCCACAAGTGAGCAATACTGTCATAAAGTGCGGTCATTGCAACTCACTGTTCAAGAGCGCCAAAGACCTGGCCGGACACAAGTGCGTCAAAAGTGTCAAACAGGAGCCCATCGATGAGAGCAAACAACTGGAACTCATAGCTCAGGCGGCGGCCGCAGCGTCGGCGCCCACCAAACCGGCCGCTAAGACGGCCCGAAGTCGCGCGCGAACGCCCAAAAAGACGGCCCAAACACAGCAACAGCCGGTCATCGATTTGAACGCATTGACGGCCGCTCAGGGAATCGCCAACCAATCCGAAGACGGCACTCAAGTCATTATGATATTGAATCAGGAGAGCGGCGAACTCATGGAGATCACAGCCCCGCAGGGGATGGCTGTGTCCGAAGTGATCAATTCGTTGAACTTTGTGCGACCGAACATATCAGAAGTGGCGACCATTCCGGCCAACGGCTCCAATACCGTGGCCTTTGACCCGCAAGAGCTTCACGTGCAGCAGTCGGAGGACAGCGCCGCCCTGTCGACGATTGTGGGCCAACAGCTGCAGTCGGGCGACGGGGGCGCCGGCGGCGAGCAGACGATTATGCTTCCGGCCAACTGTTTCAATGAGGACGGGTCGCTGACACTGGACGCGGCCACCCTCTCGAGTCTCAACCTGGCCATCGCTGTCGACGGCAATGGAGAGCTGACCACCGATGGGAACACCACTTTCATCATCGATACCTCCAACAGCCGATAGATGCGCTGAACACCGACTTTGGAGTTGCAAAACATTATCTAAAGGTAGTTATCATTTGACGCGACATTCAGTGTTGGATTTGCGAGTAATTTGTTGCGATTTTTTCATTTTAGTTAATAACAGACGAATTGATCCAAACATTTGACAAATATTTTTCATTTTTTCGCCAAAACGACTACAAAAATGACTTAAGAATCGATTGGATTTTACGTTCAAATACCCCGACATTAACGACAAAACAAAATTACGATTATTTCGCTGTCTTTAGGTTTTCGCAGATTTTTTCCTTCTTTTTTGTTTTTAAATTAAATTATCATTTACTATAATATTGCTCTAAATATTATATCATTTATTCACTCAATTATAATATTATTAACTCATTAAACAAACTACTCATTTGAATAATTCACTCATTCATTGAATCAAATATTTTGTTTGATTTCTGCCTATGATTTTGAATTTGAATAAAAGCTAAATATTATATAAATTATATTCAGTAATTATCTATTATTATAATTGCATTGAATTTATAAATATAACTGTTTGTTAAGAATTATCAAATCACTTGTAATCGAAATTTTTTCACAACTTATCGGAAAAATACTATTTTATGTAAATGTTAGCCAAAAAAAATGCAAAACTCTTTTTCCATCAGTTTTTTCGTGTGTTTTTTTATTCTCGTGTTTCAAAACAAGTTTTCATTTTCGAGAATATATTTATTTTTTAAATAAATTCATTAGATTTTGACAAATGAAATACTTTATGAAATAATCTTTTATATAAAATTCATTTAAATAATGAAAACCTTAAGACAATTCAAATCGCCACTCGCTTGGAGTGATCAACACTTTACTCGTATCCCAGCCCTCGGCGCTGGCTTTGGCGGTCAATCGGCTCATGGAATCGATGGCATACTTACGGCTCAATTCCAGCAGTCGTTTCGTGTCTTTTGATTCGCCGTTTAATTCATTTATAATTTGTTTAAGTTTTGGGTCTTTTGTTTGCGACGAGTTTTGTGCGAAATATAAGACAATCGCCTGAAATACGGACTCTAATAGAGCCGACGGAATGAAGTTTTTCTTCAACGATATGTTGATTTTGTTTTTCGTCTCAAAAGTCAAGATATACTGACAGTCGTCGTCATCAGTAGCGTACAAATCAATCAATTGATTCAATTGTTTGGCATTTGATAGGCGATGACTTTGAAGAGAGATCCCGATCGCTATCCTATCGCTGCAGACGTCGAACTCGTCTTTTATGAAAAACCAGACATTCTCTCGAGTATTGCATGTCTTCACCGGTAATACATCGCCGCCAGTCTTAAGGTAATTGTCCACAAAAATGGCAAATCGACTCAAATTGAACGTCTCTAATGAGACGGACTTCACGGCCTTATAATTGGCGTAAATGTGAAGTAATGTAAAGCAAACGAATAGAATCCAAACCAAACTGCAATCGACGGCAAACTTTAAGTTTAATTCAAATTAAATACAAATATATTTCTGGTTATAATACTTCGTATTCGTGGAAACGATGGGAACTATTATAAGACTACATATAAGAGCCGTGAGATTAACGAGCGTCTCCTGACTGCCGTCTTTGGCCGACACGTCCGCCAAATTGTTTCGTCGCGATTGCTGTCAAAGTAATCATTGAATTAACTCTTAAGACAGAGGTTATGGCCTCAATTATGGCGTACGTGTTGAGTGAGCGCGGCTCGGGTGGCACCACCAGCTGTTCCCACGAGTGATTTCAAGACACCGGACAGGCATTGGGTGTACAGAAAGTAATGCGAAAAATAAGGCGATAATAAGTCTATGAAAATGGATAAGTCGTTGATTAAGTCGGCGAAAAGTCTCCACTTCTTGCAATCGGCGTCTAATTTGGAGCTCTGAATGTACGCGAAGAGTATTCTTCCGCTCATTGATGTGCCGTCTGATCACATCACAAGAGTTTAATCATTGAATCAATTGAGAGGAAAGTATTACTAAACCTCTTAAAAGCCATGTAATAGTGGCCGCCAAGACAGTGGCAGTCGAGTCACCGACCCCTACACCTGTGCCGTGGGATTGTATCTCATGGTTATCGTTGGGAACTAATGTGTGCCGAAGAATATGAGTATACCTTTAAGTACGGCATGAGTGCCCAAGTTATTCATTATACTGGAGGCAAACGCTTGAATACTGTCCCACAACTGGTACTCAATGTAATCGCCGGACACGGAGTCGGGATAACCAGCCGGAAGGAACACCGACTAAACACATGACACGCGAATCAAGTCATTAGAAAAAGTTTAGTTTAAAGTTTGCAAAAAAAACATTTATTTTAAATTTAAAACTTCTTAACAAATCACTCATCAAATCAAATAAGACTTAATCCTAAAAATGAGATAATTATGCGATAATTGGGTTAACTTTATAATAAGTTTATCAAATGTCTTAAGAGGTTTGATAAGTGATTAATGCAAGTGATGACTGACTGTGAAAAACATCTTCACAGATGTCATAGTAATCCATTGGTGTCTCTGTTTGTCAATTACTGTCAAACTGTTAGGCTGTCCATCGGTCTGCACGTACAGCCTCTCGGACTCGTGTTCACTGCCATAGGACTCGCGGATTACAACTTTGGCCATCGATTTAAGTGACAGATTATGTCATTAATTAAGAAATCAGATTAAGTATTGCATGTTTGACACGTCGGTTGCCATTCAAACACATGGGTTAACACTGTTTGCTCGCATATGTAACTCACAGTACAGGCAAACACTACTGAATATTAGTTCATAACTTTTCATTTGAATATTATTTAACACACAATAAAACTTAAGCTTAAATGCAGATATAATTAACAAATAGAAATACAAAGCATTTCATACAAATCCAACTCTAATTAAATTGTGATGGCTTAAACCCATTTAAACGTGTCGACTGTATAGGGGACAGGCGTTTCGCATGTGTTTATGTGTATGTAGTGTTGAATTGAGCGCCGGTGCCAACGAGAAACCAATGCTGTAATACCTGTCCGTAATTGCCATATGGCCTATGGTTTTGTGCAAAGGATTGCATTGTTATCAGCGATAGTATTGTTAATTGTGTGCAAAACCTGTATTCCCAGCGCATAGACAGCACAGACAGGCGAAGGCTAAGGCAATGACTGATTGACACATATTTTATGGGATATTCACTGCAATTCAATAGAGTTTTGGTGCAAATCATCACAAATAGGGTACACGTTGTCAGCGCACGAAGAGGTCTTCACGCGAACCACTGTCTCAGACACACGAAGAGAGCCACCGATTGGGCCAAAAACAAGTTACCGAAGTATAGGATACTGTACGCCAGGAAGATAATGGCCGAAACGGATCCAGAGGTGGCCCGAGTGCTCGAACCACTCCGACAGGCCGTCAAAGAGCAGGGTATGTGTCGGACACACAGACACACCACTCGTGTCTCACGACGTGTCACAACGTCTTCCGATGTGTTGTTTGACTAAAAAAACAAACTTTTTCTTCACATATGCGTCATCTTCTTCATCGGATCCCAAACGACAGGCGATATCGTGCGCTCCCTGAAGGCGGCCAACGCTCCCGAAGTGGACGTCAAACGAGCCGTCAATGAGCTGAAGGCCCGCAAGAAGGTGTTGGAGGACAGGGAGCTGTCGCTGTCGCCGGCGAACGCCGGCTTCGATCGGGCGCTGCTCGAGGAGCTGCTGAAGAGGCGGTTCTTCTTTGACCAGTCGTTCGCCATCTACGGCGCGATCGCCGGTCAGTTCGACTTCGGGCCGATGGGCTGCGCCATGAAGACGAACCTCTTGAACGTGTGGCGCAACCACTTCGTGCTCGAGGAGCAGATGCTGGAAGTGGACTGCACTGTACTGACCCCCGAGCCCGTGCTGAGGGCCTCCGGACACGTCGAGAGGTTCGCCGATCTCATGGTGAAGGACGTGAAGAACGGCGAGTGCTTTCGTTTGGATCATCTCATTAAAGGACATCTCGAGAAACTGATGGCCGATAAGAAGACGTCGGCCGACAAGAGGGCTGAGTATGAAGACGTGATCATCAAATTGGATGGTTTCTCGAAGGACGAGATGAATGCCGTTCTCCGCAAGTATGACATCAAGACGCCGGTCACCGGCAATGACGTGACGGATGCCATCGAATTCAATCTGATGTTCAGTACGTCTATCGGACCGTCCGGTGCCATCAAAGGCTTCCTGAGGCCGGAGACGGCTCAGGGAATATTCGTGAACTTCAAGCGACTCCTGGAGTTCAATCAGAAGCGGTTGCCGTTCGCCGCCGCGCAGATCGGCAACGCCTTCCGCAACGAGATATCGCCCCGGAGTGGACTCATACGGGTCCGGGAGTTCACGTTAGCAGAGATCGAGCACTTCGTCGACCCGTCCGACAAAACGCACCCCAAGTTTGAGGCGATTAACGACCAGAAACTGACGCTCTATTCGGCGTGCAATCAGATGGACGGCAAACCGGCCCAACAGGTGGCCGTCGGACAGGCGGTCGCCGACAAGACGATAGCCAACGAGACGTTGGGCTATTTTATGGCCAGAATTCACTTGTTTTTGACGCGAGTGGGTGTCGACCCCAAGAAGCTACGGTTCCGACAGCACATGTCCAACGAGATGGCCCATTACGCCACCGACTGCTGGGACGCCGAGTGTCTCACCTCTTATGGGTGGGTGGAGTGCGTCGGGTGCGCCGACCGCTCCTGTTTTGATTTGACTCAACACTCGAAGGCCACGAAAGTTAGGTTAACGGCCGAGAAGGACCTGCCGGCGCCCAAACAGGTGGAGGCGCTCGAGTGTGTTCCTCAAAAGCAAGTGATCGGAAAGACATTCAAAGGCGACGCGAAGAGCATAACGGAAACACGAAAGTTAGGTTAACGGCCGAGAAGGACCTGCCGGCGCCCAAACAGGTGGAGGCGCTCGAGTGTGTGCCTCAAAAGCAAGTGATCGGAAAGACATTCAAAGGCGACGCGAAGAGCATAACGGAAGCGTTGAATGATTTAGAGTCGGAAGAGATACTCAAATACGAGGCCGAGTTGGAGAAGGGCTCGGAGTTCGAGTTGACTGTCGACGGAAAGCCGTTCCGAATCACCAAAGATATGGTTGTCATAAGACGCTCGCAAAAGACGGTTCACGTCGAGGAGATCACACCCGGAGTGGTGGAGCCGTCGTTCGGCATCGGGAGGATTATGTACTCCATTTGGGAGCACTGTTTCCGCGTTAGGGAGGGCTCCGACCAGAGGGCATACCTGAGCCTACCGGCGCTCGTGGCGCCCATCAAGTGCTCGGTACTGCCGCTGAGCGGTAACGCGGAGTTCCGGCCGCTCGTGAAGCGGGTGTCGGATCTGTTGACGCAAAACGAAATCTCCAATAAAGTGGACCAAAGCGGCGGATCCATTGGGCGCCGGTATGCGAGAACCGATGAGATCGCCATTCCGTTCGGTATTACCATAGACTTCGATAGCCTTAGCGCCCCCTTCACGGCCACACTTAGGGAAAGGGATTCCATGGAACAGATCAGAGCACCGGTATGTGTCTAATGTGTTGTAATGAGATCGCCATTCCGTTCGGTATTACCATAGACTTCGATAGCCTTAACGCCCCCTTCACGGCCACACTCAGGGAAAGGGATTCCATGGAACAGATCAGAGCTCCGGTATGTGTCTAATGTGTTGTTGTGATTAAGAGGTGTTGTGTTAATGATTGATATGATGTCTGGTCTGACAGTTGGAAGAGTTGGCGCTTATTGTAAGCGATTTGACGAAAGGGAAGAGGAGTTGGAGTGACGTTAAGAAGAGTTACCCACTCTTTGAACAGCAGGAGACCAGCGCTAAGAATTGACCCCAACTTTCACTGCAAACACATTCAATAAATTCAAGTTTTTAATTATATTATCAATTGTTTTCTAATTTATTTATAATAAATGACTTTCGACTGAAACTCGATTCTAAATAGCGGTAAATGATTATAAATAAAGCAATCGTTTTCATGGGTTTAATGGGTTTATACAACTTTTATTGTTTATTCAAATGATGGCATACTTTCAAAGTACAATTCAAATGCATTCATACAATTAAATTAATACGATAAATCTAAACCTTAATACTCATATTATTAAGTTTACGCACACGTATATTCTTAACATGGGTTAATTTGTTTCGAAGTGTACCATAATCATCAAGGTTACATATTAGCACTTTAAATTCAATGGATTGAAGTTTTGTTAGTTTTGCCAAAGAATGCAATGACGAGTCAGTTATCTCTGCCTTCGATATACACAGGTATTGAAGTCGTGGTAAATGTTTGTCGATATCATTGAAGAAGTCATCACTGATTGTGTTATTAATTAAATGGATTGTTAAATGAGTTAAATGTTTGCAACGATTAAGGGATTCACTCAATAAACTCATATGCAGTTCACTACCAAAAGTGCCGCTAATTCTCAATCGCTTTATTTGTTTGAAGTTTGTGTTCATTATATCCAATAAATGCATGCAATTCTTAATAACATAGCAATTCGTATTAAAAGTCAATCTCTTGAGTTGAGTACAATTAGTGCCTATTTTTTGCAAACTATTGAAAAAGTTTGTATTGAATATCTGTAAGATGGGTATTGTGATACTTAGTTTCAATTCATACAAATTCTGCAATTGTGATAAAGCATTCAATAGTTGACTCAATAGACCCGGTGTTATTTCATTACTAAGACAAGATAAATCCATTGATCGCAAACTATGTGTATATTTAGCCACAAATGTGTTGAAATATTCAATACTATTATCATCTGAAAGATAAACTGTTAAACGGAAAGCACGAAGATTTCTGAAGTAATAGTGATTGTCGTCACAAAATAAACGCCAAAATAGCGATTGATTTTGGAGACTAGCGCTCATAATAGACAGTTGGCGTACATTATCACACATTTTGAACATTTCAATCATTTCTTCGGTATAATTATGAAAATATCCATTTATATGGATTGTATGCATATATTTGGCGAACTTGTGGCCAAAATAGGAAAATATTCTCAAACTTTTAGGGGTTTCTCCGGATGTTAATTGATGGACATGTTTGCAGTGCTTTACTAATAGTTTGAATACTTCAACGAACAAAATGTCTTCAGCTTCTCTTATCAGGTGATCATTACTAACAATGTTTGACACATTTTGGCATTTCTTTACAAATATCTTAAATTTAGACAAATCCTTGAACTTCAGTACCATTTCAGCTTTGAGTCCAATTGATTGCATACTCTGTTCAGTGAATAGCAATCTCTGGTACCGTTTGGACAGACATTCAAATCGGAAGCGCTCTTCGAGTGACAGATAACTCACTAATACTTCGCACAAATTGTCGTCAAATCTGTCCAAAGAGTCTTTGCTATAGATTTGAGACACACTTTGAGACACACACAGGGATTTGTTGATGTCTTCATGTCTTGTGTCCAACACTTCATTCAAATGCAACTCTTTTATGCAAATTCTGTTCATTTGTTTCAACACTGAATTCGGTTCACAACTAATCCATTGTTTGTCTAAAATGTGACAAAAAATATTTAAAATTTAAATCAATTTGAAGACAATTTTAATGCAAACCCTCTTCGAGTGGATCCAAGTATTGATCGTTTGATTCCTTCATTTCTGGCGATCGTGTCTTCAATTCTTTGAAAATCCCTTCATTTGTCTGTAGCTTTGATCTCAAACTCTTGAGTTCAGTCTTCATGTCGTGAATAGTCTTCAGGTTTGCCATTAAATGTGTCTCCAATTTAGTCTTCACTTCAATCGACAGTTCACTCAACTCTTCAGCACTGAATACATCACTCAATAAGTATTGACTCATTTTGTTGTCATATACTGTAAACTAAACAACAATTTATTGATTTAAACACCAATTACTCAATTAATACTGTTTTAGAAACTTTAATAGTTTTAAATTAAAACTAAATTAACGCCAAAAATGTCTAAAACTTGTGTTCATAAGAATTGCTTTAAATATAATTCAATGCTTTCTTCTCTTTGTGTTTAAACTTATTCTCAGTTTTTGTTTTCATTTTAAGCATAAATTCAATGAAAATAAGTAATTAAAGGATTAACTTTTATGGCAAACATATTCTTAGAAATGGTCCCGATCCTTTGTCCTTTATATGATAGGTCATGTGCTATAAATAGATTTGGTTGGTTTGGATTTACTATTACAGGTATTTGAATACATGATGGTATCATTTCTAATAGTATTGATGATGTCATGTTATTTATCTGTATTGATCATGGTAATATGGTTGCAAATAGTATTTGGTTAAATTATCTATGATAATATTATAAATTATTTA
The DNA here is from genome assembly GCA_905397405.1 of Oppiella nova. Classification (NCBI taxonomy): domain Eukaryota; kingdom Metazoa; phylum Arthropoda; class Arachnida; order Sarcoptiformes; family Oppiidae; genus Oppiella; species Oppiella nova. The sequence goes on from CAJPVJ010000434.1 coordinate 13,052, forward strand.
ATATTTTATTATTCTATTTTACAGAATATTCTGTTTGGAGTTTATGAGATATAATAAATATAATATAAAATGATTTATTTTGAATTGAATGCATATATGAATAGTGAACTAATTGTGTATAAGTTAGATGACCACTGATTGACACACTGATGACAATTGCTTTCACTTTAACGACAATTAGCGAGAAATGCAAGAAATGTGTGAATAATAGCGCCGTTTGTTTGAATGGACTGAAGGTATGGTTGCTATGAATGGTTGCTATGAGAGACCGAACACAACAACAATGCATTCAAAGAGTGGTCTTTCAGTCATTATTTAGTGATTTGTATCGCAATTAATGTTCATTTGAGTGCTTATTATGAATGAGAAGTCATGCAATCGTTGTCTCAATGAGTGTCACAATTGTGTCCATTTGTTTGAAGTCATCGAAAGACTCAAACGTCAGAACCTATTACTCAAAGACAAGCACTTGGTTTGCGGCCAACAGTTGCTTGCCTTCAATCGCATCCACGGCCTGTCCATCGAGTGTATCGATGTCTTGGAGGCCATCATCGAAAGGTTGGACACCAGTTCTGTGGCTGAAGACTGTGTCGATGGCAGCGACGGCAACGATAGCTACGGAAGCGATGCCATTACAGACCCGGAAGACGGGCGAGCGGTTGAATCGGCGCCGGAATCGCCACTCAAACCAGAATCCGATGATAAGCCAGAAGTGGTGCCGGAATTTGAGACTATTCCAGACCCCGGTGTCGATGATGGCCAGGAAGTGGTTGCCGTCGACGGCGATGCCATACCTGTTCCCGAAGCCAGCGAACCAACTGTCGATGAGTTGAAGCAAAAGTATTACAACATTTGCCACGATTTGGACGATTGGGTCAAACAATTGGACGCTTTGAAGGGTATTCAGAGTTATCCGCGCTTTCAGTGCCAGAAGTATGCGGACACACCATCGCCGGTACATCCGTCCCATAGTCAGCCCATTAGAGTGCCGCCCATTGAGTACCAGTCCGGCGGCTTCACAGAGGGTTTGTATTTGTTTTTGATTTGTTTTATTCATTTTAAACTAAATTTTGTATTCATTTTCGCTTAAAAAGAGAGAATTTTCTTCAAGAAGTTATCGTCGGCTGAGATCCAAAGACTGACAAACAGTAGTCCAAAAGTGATCACAAAAAGTGTATCAAAGAGTCCGCCGAAGGAGAGAACAAAGTGTCGGTTCCCTGACTGCCGGTTCGTTACGAGGAGAGGACAGTTGGGTATCAGTGAACACGTGAAAGAAATGCACGTCAATAGCGTGGACACGGATACCGGTTCTTCTAGTTTGCACTGTCCGTACCCTAACTGCCAATACGTGACAAAATCGGGACACAGTTTGAAGAAGAATCTCACGAAACACATCCAGAGGTTGCATAAGATTAAGTCATTAAATACAGTGAAACCGGGGTTTAGTGGCCAACAAAAGGGAACTACACTCTTGAATAAGAAAAAGACATTGAGTTGCACTTATAGCGGGTGCCACTTCTCGACCATTTATGGCACTCATAATTTGAATCGACACGTTATGTCAGTTCACTGCAAACAACATCCCATTACCACCGGATCAGTCACTCCACTAAAAGCTGACATTAAAGTCAACAATATTGGGAAGTCTACCAAAAGCGGCGGTAAGACTACCGGTGCGCCGTTGAGGTGTACTAAATGTAGTTTTATGACTCGACACGGATTCGCGAAACTCCGAAACCATATGATAATACATAACCGAGAGCTGGCCTTCAAGTGCACGCAATGTGACGCCAGTTTCGCCTCCAATAAGCCCCTCTTTAAGCATAAGAGGTCTGTCCACAAATCAACGGCTCCCGTAAGGGCTGCCAAAAGGGATTACAAGAATGAGTGCGACGTTTGTCATCAGCTCTTTAAATGGCCGTCAGATATGCGAAGACATCGACGCAAACATGAGATCAACGATGAGTCGAAAGTGGAGACGCCTAACAGCCGGGACGCGGAGGACGGGCAGAGTGTTTGGTATCACGAGTGCTCGCACGAGAACTGCCACTTCAAGACCGACCGGTTGGGCGTACTTCAGAAGCATGTCATCAGTCATATCGTCAAAAAGTATTTTGTTTGTCACGTGTTTTGGAAGTGATTTTAATTATGATTTGTCTTTTGGTGTGATTACAGAGAAAGGGATATCAATACTGACGAACCCATTGATACAAATACAGCCATTAAATCTGAATTAGTTTCCGATGATAACGACGCCAATGATGTGGATATGAATCACTCATATGTGACACCATTTAGTGAGTCCGGGGATGAAGGCATGAGTTCTCCTGTGAAACAAGAGTTTGAATCAAACGAACCAAAAGTTCCCAAAACCTCTTTCAACGAACACCAAGAAAGTGGTGAATCGTCTCTATTGTCTTCGCGGATGTCTTTAAGCACACGACTCATGAAGTCGTTGTTCAAATGCGACGCAAAGGGTTGTCGGTTCGCGTCAGACAACTACGAAGACTGGATTAAACACAACGACTGGCATCAGAGCCAAGAGAATACGCGAATCAAATGCATTCGTTGTCCCAAGTCTTACACAAAACGCAAGTACCTTAAGGCTCACCAAAGACTCAAACACCACATCTCACACGACTGCGAGGTTTGCCAACAGATGTTCAAAAGTGTGCCGCTTCTGGAGCAGCACATGATGTCCGCGCATAACATGTCTCCCGAAGACATCCGAAACCTACCGACGAAGACGGCTAAGAAGTCTTCGCCGAACACATCGACACATAAATCCAGTGCGGATCCGATGTTAGGCTCGGAGTTAATGAATATGCTGTCCAAACAAAAGCCTAATCAGTCGACGAATGACTTTTACGTGAGCTGTCCGTACGTCCGGTGCCGCAAACAATTCAAGTTAAGAGCTTTAATGGCATTTCATTTCAATAAAACACATAAACATATCAAAAACGAGAGTCTCATACATATAACGGACGAGTCGTGTCGGTGCCCGGAATGCGGACAACTGTACACTAATATTGGAAATATGAAACGACACCACAGTCTCGCCCATAAGAATGGCGCCATAAATGGCAATCAATCCGAAGATATAATGCCAAACATAAATCCGGAGATATTTAACACGACGTTCCCGTCGACAGAGCCCACCGAACCCCTGTCCCCGCAAACCAATAGTTATAATTGTCGTCGAAATGGTTGCGGAAAATGGTTTGATTCGGTGAACAGTCTTCGGCAGCACTTGAGTCAGGAGCACAACCGTCGCATAGAGTCCAGGGAATCGGTTCCAGAGGTGACGGTCAGTGTTATGCCCCCTCAAGAGGATGTACCCACTGGTAGCCCTTGTTTGCGCTGTGATATCTGTGATCTCGATATGGAATCTACTGAGGAACTGGAGATGCATTTCAAGTACATTCACTTTGCGGACACAGAGGGGGCGCCGGGCGGCTATCAATTGGATGCCGAACAGTGGCTAAACATACCGTCCGAACTGACTGTCGAGACAATTGTGGCCCAAACTGATGACAACGATATGATTACAATCGACTGATCGTAAGGTGAGTATAGTTCACAGTATTTGTTTAAAATGCTATCATATTATTGATAAATGTATCGGTAGTTTAACTTTAATTTTATAACAAATTTTATGTCAATATTAATATTTGTTTAAATAATTTAAAAAGTGCATGAATTCTGATCACAAAATAATTACTATTTATGACTTCTTTGAAATGAATTTTTTAAAATCAATTGAATTAAACTGATTTATATTTTTCACACAAGTTTTAATCATGAAATGCAAACTAATTATTAAAAGTCGTATAAATTATAAAAATACTTGTAAGTCAATATTGCCAAATGGCAATGCCAAATTTGGCAATAATTTTTTCAATACAAGTTTTTAATTCAATATTAAAATTAAATCAATTTGTTTTAATCGTAAAGATTAATGACTACTGAAGTAATATAACAGTGTTTTGGTTCCCAAATAAGTTAAATACATGGCAAACACTAGCGATGAGAACGATAGCAAACTATAGTTTAATAGATAGACGACTGTCCACACAATGAGTGCATACGTGAGGTATAGTTTGTTAGCCATGAATCGCAGGTTAACTCTCGGCGCCAACACTTCGGTCACGCGATCGGGCGGTCTGTAAGCGGTGCCAGACTTGACAATCCGTATGTAAGCCGTGGGCCCAGCGATCAGTTGCTTCAAGAATATGCCCACAAATCCCGGTCTGTCATACAGGCTCTGAATCCTATGCCCGTATCTGTTGTTAATCCAATCGCATACGAATAGCCAGAACTGAACCAAATAGTAGAACTCATAGCTGCGCACCGGCTGTCTGTCGGGGTTGCCCTCAACCAGATTCAGGTGAGGCCTACACTGTCTGTTCAGGAGCTGTGTTCTGCCGAATGGCGTCAACTTTGGTGTTCCGTCTCTCTCTTCGTACAGCGCTTGCGTCCGGTGCCGGACAATAGGTGTGCCCTCGTTGTCGCCCACCGGCTGGCCGTCCATCGATTGATTGGTTATGAGGTCCGACTCGTGCGCTGGCATCTCAAACAGCGCCGACAACTGTGTGCACGCGTTCTGCAAATGATTTTTGGTTTTCATTTTGTCGACTAAAAACCTCTTATTCTCATCCGATTTGGTCACGTCTTCTGAGATCTGGAAGAATGAGATGACGTACTGAAGGAACGACAGACCGGATATTGCCATCTCTTCGGACGCCTGCGCTTTGGCTATCATTTCCGATATACTGAACAACGCTTTCGAGATTTCGTTCAAAAGCTGTAAAATCAATGGTTTGATGGCCGGACAGAAGAGCGGTATGTATTCAAAAGTGTTGGCCTCGGTCTCCATCAACGGGTGCCTCATATTACTGGCCAATGAGCCGACGTTGTGCTGACGGAGTGTCGGCGACAATAGGCTGGCCCTCGAAGTCGTCGTCATCGTCGCCGACCAACTGTTCTGCAGGAAACCGGCGCCAGAGGTGTCGCTACTCGTCAGGGAGTTCTCCGCTTCTCTGATCCAAAGGGCGAGGTTTGGCTGCGAGAAGACTTTGGTGAGTCTGAAGAGCATCAGCGCGTTCTTCGACGAACTCAAGTCCAACACTCGCGAGAATCGTGGGATCAGTTGCCGGAAGATCACCGAATAGAAGAGCAGATTGTCTGCAATGAATTGCTTCCACTGGCCGTCAGTCAGAGTGATCTCTTGCTTCGCGTTGCTGTCGTCGCCGTCCGAATGTCGGGCGCCGTTCGGCGAGGAACTGGTGTAACGCCAGGGCTGTACGTAACTGAGCCACGTCTCCAGTGGCAACCGGAACGACGTGTCGTTCGGCCACCGCTCGAACGACAACCGGAGGAATGCATACAATCTCTTCTGATAGAAGTGCTTATGAGACCAAACGGATCGCTTCAAGTCATTGAGCGGCGAATCCATACAATTCAACGACTCGTTCGTCCGTTTGATGGCACTGTTGGCGAAGTAATGCAAATGCTTGACGAGAATCCTAACGGCCCTCATGTGGTCGGCGTTGGGCGCAAACCACTGCTGCTTAGAGGGGCTGGCGTTGTGGCGTTTGGCCAGCGCTGGCGGTATGGCGTGATTGAGCCATATCTCCGTCAGTATCATCAGAAATGTCTCGCATTTGACGATTTCGGAGCCCAACGAGTCTTCGGCCGTACGCCCGGACAGCGACTGTCGGCCGTCAGTCGTGTGCTGTTCGTGTCCTCCGCTCAACAATGGCTTCAAATTAAGTATCGATGACTTGAACAGAGCGGACGTCTGGGTCGGCGTCTGAGGTATGGGTTTGGATGCGAGCGAAGTGTTGGCAGCGGTTCCCAAATGAAGAAGACTCGATGTGGTGGACGACAGCGACTGCCATATACTGGACTGAGAGTGAGGCGACTGCGGGGACGGGTCCTGATTGGCGGCCAACGGAACCAAACAATTGAGATAAGACTCTAAGAGCGCGAAGTACACGACGTTTGACGGGTTTGTGTTGGCGTTAGACAACTGATCCCAATAGTAGGGGTTGTGTTGGCCGTGGAGTGTGGGACTCGTGTTCACCATATGGTAGGCGAAGTGGTAGACGAAGAACTCGAAGGCGTTCACTGATATGGCTGCGGATAAGGCGTGAGATATTCGGTTGGCGTACAGACTCGGAACCACTCCTTCGTCGAGCGATAGTTTGGTCGGAATCTGACGGACAGAGAGGGAGAGGAATGTGGTTAACAGGCATTCATGGGGTGATCATCACTGCCTCACCGGAAGGTACTTCTTGGGGAACTCGTAGCGATTGAGCGGATCGTTCATCAGCTGTCGGATCAGTTGAAACAGCGGTCCGTTTGGGTGCAGAAAGCTATAGATGGCGTCGAACTCGCGAGGAATGCAGTGACGGGTCACCAGTTTAAGCGACCAATCGGTGGACACGGAGTGCCCGCCCACACCGAAGACGTCCTCCACTAACGACTGGTAATTGATTTGCATTTCCTGTCCATCAATGAGAGACAACATGTGGTCATTGTTTGATGGGATGGACGGCCGGCCATACCTTCGCATTGTTGGCGATGGACTCGTGGATGAGTTGCGACAACGAGTGGCACTTCTGTGCGATCGGCTCTTTAAGACATCCCTCGAACCGCATCTGAAACTGAATGCAAAGACAATGTGTTTTGGATTCTTGTTATCGAAACGAATGACTCTTCTTGTGGTGAATACTAACGGGAATTGAGTTGACGTTTGAGTTATTGAAGGCATAGTTATTGCTGTAATTCATGGCTTATGTGGCGATCGGAGTCACTGTGTATTCAATGAGTCGTTGTTTTGCACATTAATTGCAATCAGTTTTCATGTCAAACAACATTCAAATCATGTGTTTTTCACAACAAATACATCAAATTGTGTGCAAATGAGCCGTCAGTAGGTGTCGCCATCGATTGCGAACGAATCGTAAGATTTACAGAATCAGAATGATTTATGCTAAAAGTTTTCAAACAAATACAACATCACATCAAATGCTTAAAACAAATGATTTATAAATCTATAACTAAATTATTATCTCTTCTAATAAACTGTACTTTCATTTTAAAGTTTCAGACTTTTGTAGAGATTATAGTATATTAAAAAACACTTAATGTTAGATAATAACTTATCAATTACTGTATCGTAATAGAGTAAACAAGATGTTAAACACTTTTTAAAACATTTTTGTGTTTTCATGTTGAAAACTTTTCAACATAAAAAAGTTAGTTATTTTCAATTAATTATTACCGGTACCAAAATTTTGTTATTATTTTTCAAAATAGATATTATAAATTAATATGTTGATTATTATAACTAATGATTTATTTGATTGTAATTTTCAATAATTATTATAATTTTGTTTCAACAAAAAAGCGCGCGTTTTAACACTTGTGTTGATTTGATTTAATCAATGGATTAATGGTTTGATTGAATGGTAAATACATTGCATTTCTGGTCATAATGACCGGCGCTCTCAATACTTTGAACAGTTGTATTGATTTTGGTTACATTTATTTACATGAATAAATTATTTATTTTCACTATACAGTAAATAAAAACTATTTTCATAACTGTACCCGTATTATAAAATGTTTAGTAAATGAGCTCCATGAAATAAAATCTTTAGAATATTGCAATGGAATTGGTGAACTAACATGGCTGAATTTATTTTCATGTTTACGATAATAATCGTTATAATGGTCCGAAACAATCAAATCAATTGTTTTAAGTTTTGTCAGTTTTGCCAATGAATTCACTGCAGAGTCTGTGATCTCGGATTTTGAAAGACATAAGTATTGAAGTCGTGGTAAATGTTTGTTAATATCTGTGAAGAAGTCATCCCCGATCACTGAGAAAAAGTTTAAATCGATTGTTAAATGTGTTAAACGTTTGCATCCATTAAACCGTTCACTCGTTATAATGAGTTTGTTAGCATTAAATATAGTTAAATGCAATCGTTTTAATTGTGTGAACGATGTGTTCAATGTATGCAATAAATGGTCACAATTTGCAATATTGTGTACGAAATGCAAATTGGTTTCCAACACTAATCTCTTGAGTTGAGTACAATTAGTGCCGATTATTCCCAAACTATTCAATAATTGCGATATTTGTGAGCCTACTTTCAATTCAATCAAACCATGCATTTGTGATAAACCATTCAATAGACCCTGGATTAAGCTCATTGCTGTCTGAACTACTAGAAAGCTGTAGTTTAAAAACATTTAAACTCATTGATCGCAAACTATGTCTATATTTAGCCACAAATGTGTTGAAACATTCAATATTAATAGTTTCCCCGTACCTGTGCATTGTTAAGTGAAATATTTTCAATTTTCTGAAGTAATTATGATGTTTATGACAAAATAATGTCAAAAATAATGTCAAAAATAATGCATTAGACTTATTGCTTATGTTTCCGTCTATAGACAGTTGTTGTATATTATGACACTTTTTCAACGATTCAATAATTGCATCAGAATTATGAAAATATTGTTCAATTATACTAATTGTTTTCAAATGGTTGGCAAACTTTGGTACAAATATTTCAATTGCTTTATCGTATTCTGTGGTTAATTGATGAACACTTTTGCAGTGTTTGGCTAATAGTCTCAACACTTCATTGACAGCCTTATAATTTCTACACATTATGTTTGACACGTTTTGACACTTCTTGACAATTGTCTCAATTTTGAACAAATCCTTACATTTAGTGAACATTTCAATGTTGAGTCCAATTGAGTGCATACTCTGTGCAGTGAAAAGCAATCTCTGGTACCGTTTGGACAGACATTCAAATCTAATGCGCTCTTCGAGTGACAGATAACTCACTAATACTTCGCACAAATCGTCGCCAAATCTACAATTGAGTGCATACTCTGTGCAGTGAATAGCAATCTCTGGTACCGTTTGGACAGACATTCAAATCTAATGCGCTCTTCGAGTGACAGATAACTCACTAATACTTCGCACAAATCGTCGCCAAATCTGTCCAAAGAGTCGTTGCAATAGATTTGAGACACACTTTCGGATTCATTGATGTCTTCATGTCTTGTGTCCAACACTTCATTCAAATGCAACTCTTTTATGCAAATTCTGTTCATTTGTTTCAACACTGAATTCGGTTCACAACTAATCCATTGTTTGTCTAAAAGTAATAAAAAGTAATTTTAAGTAAATTATTAAATAAGAAATCATTTGAAGACAATTAACACAAACCCTCTTCGAGTGGAGCCAAGTATTGATCGTTTGATTCCTTCATTTCTGGCGATCGTGTCTTCAATTCATTGCCAATCTCTTCATATGTCTGTAGTTTTGATCTCAAACTCTTGAGTTCAGTCTTCATGTCGTGAATAGTCTTCAGGTTTGCCATCAAATGTGTCTCCAGTTTGGTCTTCACGTGAACCGACTGTTCACTCAACTCTTCAACACTTAATACATCACTCAATAAGTATTGACTCATTTTGTTGTCATATACTGTAAACTAAACAACAATTTATTGATTTAAACACCAATTACTCGATTAATACTATTTTAAAAACTTTAATATTTTTAAATCAATACTAAATTAAATGCAAAAAACTTCTAAAACTTGTGTTCATAAGAATTGCTTTAAATATAATTCAATGCTTTCTTCACTTTATATTTAAACTTATTCTCAGTTTTTGGTCTTATTTTAAGCATAAATTCACTGAAAATAAGTGATTTAAAGGATTAACTTTTATGGCAAACATATTCTGGGAAAAAGGTCCCGGATATTAGGGTCATGTGCTTGAAATAGATTTGGTATTGATTTAGAATTACTTATTATTTAGTTTTATTGTTTATGTACATGCTATTTATCTGTTATTACAGTATTTCCGTATATTATATTAATAGCAAATAATATTTGAAAATTACTTATTTAATAGGTTTGTACCTTTTAATAACTTATTTTATTATTTTATCAGAATATTCTGTTTGGAGTGTATGTGATACTGTATAATAAATATAATATAAATGATTTATTTTGAATTGAATGCATATATGAATAGTGAACTAATTGTGTATAAGTTAGATGACCACTGATTGACACACTGATGACAATTGCTTTCATTTTAACGACAATTAGCGAGAAATGCGAGAAATGTGTGAATAATAGCGCCGTTTGTTTGAATGGACTGAAGGTATGGTTGCTATGAATGGTTGCTATGAGAGACCGAACACAACAACAATGCATTCAAAGAGTGGTCTTTCAGTCATTCATTGTTTTGTGATTTGTTTCGCAATTAGTGTTCATTTGAGTGCTTATTATGAGTGAGAAGTCATGCAATCGTTGTCTCAATGAGTGTCGCAATTGTGGCCCAAATAGTGTTGAGTGAAGAGTTCGCTTAAGACATGGATTCGCTGGACATCTCCGGCGACCATCACATCTGCATCCGATGCAAACAAACCATCGCTGGTTTAGACGCTTATGTGAATCACCGCAAGAGTGGTAACTGTGAGCCCATCTCTGCCCACAAGTTCTTCAACTGTCTTCAACTCCAATGCAAATACAAAGACATTTGTGGCGATAATGAGGAGGAAGTGGACGACGAAGAGGACGGGGAGGACGAGCGCAGTGTCAGGAGTGACACAACGGATCCGAACCAGTCGTACGACAACTCGGATGACGAGGTGTCCGACGAAGACATATACCGTCCGCCCAACGACTTCACCGGTATTTTTGCGTTCAATGACAGTGTCTTTACAGTTGTAGTGATCTCTTGGGAACCGTTTATTTGTGACGTTTAGGCGGCAAATGGAAACCCGGAAGTCATCCGCAATCGAGCCATCGGTCGGTCGCCGCCGGCATCACGTCAGACGTGACGGACGACTCGTCCGACGGATCCGAGTTTTGTGGACACAAACGGCGAGCTTCGGATCAATCCATGAAAAGCGCTGAAGAATGCGATGAACTTGTCGTTGGCGACAGATGTCTGGCACCAGTAAGTGGTCTTCACTCCAGATGTGGTGGCAAACGAGCCATTGATCTCAATGAATGTCATGTGACTGGAGACGAGACTGTCTTCGATGGCAATCAATGCCTGAAAGAAGTGATTGTATGCGATAACAGTGTTGTCGACAGCACTGAAAGCCAATTGATGTGCAAATTATGTGTCTATAAAGCCGTCGATTCGTTTGATTTACTCAAACACTACTTGTGTTCAACGAATCACTCGGCGGTGGACGATGTGTTGGGCGTCGCGTCGATCGCCGAAAACGAGTCGCACCTCATGCGGCGCCTGTCGTTCGTGTGTCAGATCTGTTCGTTTTATACGAATCAGTCGAATACCTACTTATGGCACTTGACTACATCCCAACACCGGCTGAGCGCCAACTCCAGGACCACTCGATACGAGTGCCGCGTTTGCCGTCAGACGTGCGCCGACGTCGAGACACTTATGGCTCATATGGACGCCAATCGGGTCATTCACGCCAACAGTTCCGGTCCAGTGATTGTCTGCGAGGTCCACAAAATGGTGCCAAACAGTGATAACGCCGCGAATTGTGCGACGAATCGATTTAAATGCGATTTTTGTGGACAAGTATTCAGTTTCAAGACACACCTGAAGAGGCATACACTGAGCGAACACGTGAGACGCGTGGCGTTTCCCGATCTCATCAAAAGTAATTTCATTGGCGATAATCCGGGCTATTGTTGCCCGACCTGTGACTTCAAGACGGANTTGGACAGACATTCAAATCTAATGCGCTCTTCGAGTGACAGATAACTCACTAATACTTCGCACAAATCGTCACCAAATCTGTTCAAAGAGTCGTTGCGATAGATTTGAGACACACTTTGAGACACACAGGGATTCATTGTGCGAGTGATTAGGCTTCGGGTCGACAGTCGCTGACATCGTATCCGTGAACTCAGCTTTTATGTCGTGAATAGTCTTATGGTTTGCCTTCAAATGGGTCTCCAATTTGGTCTTCACGTCAACCGATAGTTCACTCAATAAATTGAAGAGTTTTTCACTCATATTGTTTGCGATTATAAACTAATAATCAATGAATTAAAACAAAACTAAATGAATGCTTAAAACATTTACCAAAACTTGTGTTCATAAGAATTGCTTTAAATATAATTCAATGCTTTCTTCACTTTATATTTAAACTTATTCTTAGTTTTTGGTCTCATTTTAAGCATAAATTCACTGAAAATAATTGATTAACTTTAATGATAAACATGTTTTTGGAAATATTGATCCAGGGGCAAATGGATATGATAGCACACATGTGATGTGATCTCAATAAGTATAATCATTGTCTAAATATTGACAAAATCTATTAAATCCATTTCAATGTCTCAATCCATGA
>CAJPVJ010000435.1:0-25429 GCA_905397405.1 Oppiella nova
AGCGTGTCGTACACTATAATGAGTGGCATATTGTGTACTAATACCTTAAAACCCATGACATGTACGGCCTAATTGGCGCCTATGGGATGACTACGAGTTCATAAACTGTAAGAAAGCACTGGTATGTGAGCATACTATGCACTGTAAGCTTTTCAACTATGATATCGTTCCCCTCACATATCAGTGCGAAAAACTGCTGTATTTTTAATCCCTTTCCCTCGCATTAAAGTCAATCAAAAAAAGTTTTTAACACTTTTTGCACCACTTTTTTGTACCACTTTTATAGCAATGTTTTAATTAAACTAAATTCACATTAATTATAAAAATCTAAAAATATTTTATTTTAATTAATTATTTAGTATTATATATATTTAAAATGCATATAAAACAATTATTTTTATAAATACAATAACTTTTAAAAACACTTTTTTAAAACAGTTATTAATTAATTGCATATTTATGGCTAATATATGGTTGATCACAGATTATTAACTTTATATACTATTATAATTGTTATTTGCATTACATTTGAGTTATAAATTTAATTTTAAAAACTATATTAACAGGAAATACATATTTAATAGAAAGGCGAGAGAGAGAGAGAGAGAGAGAGAGGAGTCTGTGCCGACATCCCGGTGCTGATCAATAGGCCTGAGCCGACTGTGAGATCCAATGGCCACAAGAAGTGGTACTTTGATTGAAGAGTGTCTCGATGTTGGACTGCGATCGCGACACTCGGATCTTATTATGGGTTTTGATGAGATGGTAGACCTCCTCCTCAGTGCGACAGTTGTGGAACTCATTGGACGGAATGCCGGCCCCATGGATGGCCCGGAACACCGTTTTTCGCAGATTGTAAAACACAGTCAACACCCGGCGATCGCTTAGACTCGATATCATATTCTTGACGCCCTTTTGGTAACCAAATAAAAGTTGTTTAAAATCACAGAATCACAGAATAAACTCAAGAATTTGGCCAATAATTAGCAACTTATGACAGAATACCTGCGCGAACGTGGAGTCGGCTCTAAACATGTGCTCCCCGTCCAAAACCACGGCAATCTTGGCCGACATCTCCTGACTGTCCGGAAGCTCTTTATTGATCTTCACTTTCATGTACTCAATGGACGGGAAGAAGACACTCCGGTCGGGCTTTACGTACAGAAAGGGGTAGCCATCGGGTGTGCGCTTATGCACTATGAACACCTTGGGTCTGGCCATTTGGTACAGCAGTATCACGACGGACGAGCCCACACCGGCCACTATGCCGTACTCGAGCCCAAACACCAGGCACACCACGAACGTGGACACGTAGGGCAGGACATCCACTTTGTTTGTCTGCCATATGAGGAACGGGTCCAACGGTCTCAGCATGAATATGACGGCTGTGATGATAATTGTGGCCAATATTGTCTGCGGGATGTACTGGAAATAGGGGGCGAGCGTCGAGAGGGCCAGCAGTACGAGAGCGCCGGTAACGATGCCGCCGAACGGCGTGCGGACACCGCTGTTGTGGTTGACCGCCGATCGCGAGAAACTGCCCGTCGCTGCGAACGCCCCGAAACACGAGCCCAAGATGTTGCACATCCCGATGGCTATCATCTCCTGAGTGGCGTCCATGCGCTTCGTCTCGAACGCCTTGGCCACGGCTACCGACTCCATGAGCCCCAGTAGGGCCACGACAAACACGCCGGTGCCCAAGTCCGAGAATACCTGCGTGAATGGCACGGTAGTGGTGTTGGTGTTGTGCACCGAGAATGAGGGCCACTGGAAGGGCGGTAGTCCGGTGCGAATCTCGCCGGTCATCGTGAATAGCTGTCCACTGGTGCCGTCCGGGCCTACCGTTTCCGACTCGTAGTAGTAGCCGGCGATGAAGGCGCCGATAATGACTACCAGCGCGTTCCGGGCGGTCACAGTCATAGCCCACACGCCGTTCAGTACGGCGTAAAGGGTGTGCCGTTTGGCGCCGGCGTCGGCGTCCGGTTTGAAGCGGTAGTCTTTGGCCAATTGGATGGGTATGAGGAACAGTAGGCTCGCCATTCCCATAGTGGTGTCCCAGATGTTGATCTCCCAGAGGTTGGCCGCGAACTTAATCATAGTGTCCGGGAAACGGGAGGCCGTGTAGTGTTGGCCGAACAGTAGCTTCAGCTGAGAGGCGGCTATCGTGATGGCGGCCGCCGATGAGAAGCTGGATATCACTGGGAATGAGATGAAGTCGACAATGAAGCCGAGGTTGAGTACGCCGAACAGGAACTGTATGCAACCGGCCATAAAGGCCAGTAGTATCGAGTACTGGACGCCACCGGCCATCACATACGGGGCCACTATGATAGCCATGATAGAGGTGGGGCCGACGGCCACGTCTTTGCAGCTGCCGAGCAGTGCGTATATAAAACAGCCCATGAATGAGGTGTAGAGGCCGTACTGGGCCGGTAGGCCGGCCAACACGGCCAGGGCTAGCCCTTGGGGTACAATAGTGAAGGCGACCGATAGGCCGGCGATGATATCGCCCTTCAGGTCGGCTAATGAGTAGTTCGGCAGCCAATGGACGAACGGTAGGCGTCGCCGGAGTTTCTCACGAGTGAAATATCTTTGACGAAACCAAAGGCAGCACTCGTTGACTGTCATGTCATCCGATTCCTCGAGATATAGCACCAGACCTACGGTGGGGAACAGGGGTTGGAGTTAGGAATTGATTGGTTTACTGTTAGGCACCGCTATGTTGTGAGAGTGTAGGGGTTGAGAGGTTTTTATTGAATATATAACTGAACTGATTGGTGACATTTGAATGATAATTGATTGATACCATTGTCTGCATCGCCGGTGTTCTCGTCGTTATGATTGTCGGCGCTATTGTCGCACTCGTGAAGAGTCTTAAACCTCGGCTGCGAATCGGTTCCCATTATCTTCTCGTAGAAATACTTGCTATTCGTTTGATTCATCACTTGTTTCGTGATTTAATTCAAACACAAAATAGTTTTTAAGACTAATATTAATACAGATTTTAATAAAAACACAATTAATACACAAAAAATATAAATACGTTTTTATGATTATGTAAAACAAATCCCTAATAACTATGTTATCAATGAATTTTTTACATGTTTTTTACATATCTATGAGTTTTGTTAGCCAATGGGGCGTCAGTTTATTAAACACTTTTCCTATTAAATAGTTATTTTTAAATCTAATGAATGAAATGAATGATTATTATTAAAAGTTTACAAAAAAATATGTTATTGTTTCGCTCACTTTCATAGATAAGAGACTTTTTTCTGAGTTTTTCTGATCAAAAGTCGTGTTAATGTTTGAACTGTTTTTCTGATTAACTTTTTCCCTATTGAAGAGTCTATTCAATCAATTAATGGTGATTTTATTGACCCAAACGCCAGTTCCCTTATGCCTTCTTATCGATATCCTTATCGCTATTTTTAGTAATTCATATCTAATACTATAGTAAATATGAAGTGTATGCGAAAAACAACTTAATTAATAGATAATTGACTTATTATAGCATTCAATGGCAAACAATTTTATTTGTGTTTAACTACTGTATTAATTGGAAATAAAAATTCCGTTCAAAACTTATTTGCATTTCCTATGAATAAGTTATTTGAATAATTTGTGGTTTACAATAATAATTATTATTGAATAATTTATATATATTATTAATACTAATAGACTATTAATGTTACATAATAAACAACTAATTTAACAAATTTTGTTTTAACTAATGTTTACAATGCATAAAAGTGTTATTAAAATGTCAAAAACTTTTATAAATAACTTATATATATATCGTAGGAATTTATAAAACATTGATTTGAAAACTTCAAGTCTTGAGACAAATATTTTAAATCTATTTTTATCTCAAAATAAATAAAACTCTACTGAAATACAAATAAACAAAACTTATTTGACAACTCTATGCAATAACAATGGTTATAAATTCTATGCATAAGTACATGCAATACAAGTAAATTCTATGCAAGAAATATAGTTTATGACAGAATCACAGAATATTCTGTGAGTTCACGTCATTTATGGTGCAAAATATGGTAGGAATTCCTGCGTCTCTATGAATGATGTGTTAAATACAAAACTGAATGTATGGCCAAACAGTTGGCCTAAAGTTTCGGGGATATGGAGGCCCAGGAGGTCGAGGATTATCACAAACTAAGTGAACGTAAGGGCGCTATCAGACGGCGCGTATACCGAGTAAATGGCCATAAATTTAGACCAACCCGCGTAGGCCAACCCACCAAATGTTGTCACTGTAGGGAATTCATATGGAGCTCCGGTGTCAAACTGATGGGCTACCAGTGCCAGGGTCTGTATGCTTGCCAACCATTGATTGGTATGTCACCCGTATATCTAATACCAGTGTCCTATCCATAGTGTGCTCATCGATGGTCCACAAGAGGTGTCACGAGTTAGTGATCACTAAATGTGTCGATTGTATGGACGGTATTGAGTCGAGCACTCCATTCGCGGCTATTAATAGCTTTTTGAACAGATTTTTGATTAAAAGATATAAGAGTTTTCAGTGAATCCCGTTGTCATCAACAATGGATAGCCTACTATCTGACTGCCTATCTGTCCACGCAATGGCTATTTATACCTCATTTAGTGCCATATGTTTGCATATAATTGATATGCTTTTGATAGTAATTGTCGTATATTTTGTGTACTATTTATAAATGCATACAAATTCGCGATTTTATGTACATTTCATGAATAAAGTGGTATTCACTACAAATAATTTTTGCAATTTTAAATATCAATTTATTTGTAATCATTCGAAAAAGTTTCTTGGTTAAAAACATTTGTATCAGTGTTAAATTAAAAATACACTCCATGTGACAAATATTGATTATAGCAATTAGAGTGAACTTGCTTCGATCACATAGTTATATAAATATTAATAACACAGCAATTTATTTTGCTTGTTAAAATAAAGTTTAAATATTAAATCATAGTGAGATTAAATTATTTAAATAGTTATAATTATAAATTTAGTTTAACAATATGATGTCGACAACTTATAAGGGTTTACTTAACCCAGGATTGAAATACAGGTCTCGGTGGAAACATGTAGACATGATCCTGATATTTGGCAGTTGATCCTTGCTCATCTCCTTTTCTAGTCGTGTTTGTGTCTGTCATTCATTGTATATAAAAATTAATAAATGTTTTATGAATTATAATTAAAACAAATATCATTTTAACATAAGACAAGTTAATTATCTCAATATCTTAACCCTGATGATGGTCTCAGTATCATATTAAACTACTTTTTACTGATAACTCAATAAACTATTTTAACACAAAAGTATTAAATTTTATAAACAAGTTGTTAACCATTGAAATGAGCCTAGCCAAATGTATATTCCATGAATATTGTGCTATTGTATGGCTAAACGCCTGTCCAAATTGTGTCAGTCCAATTTCGGGTGAGTACCACGATTCAATTCCTATTGTAAAAAGTATAAAATATATTATGATCAAGCTCGACTTTTATCACTATATAGAATACACAATATGTAGTACACGTACCTTTATAACAGCTATGGATAATAAACATCCCCGTATTATAGCTTTGCAATGGCTCATCAATGGACTCCAAATTGGACAAGGGTTCATTGACCGACGTGCCAGGTACAATTAATTTTTTAGCCTCAATATCTATTATGAAATATTTTCGTTAGATTTTAACTTTTAATTAAAAGCAATAGTTTTATTATTTTCCTATACAGTAATTCATATTCCAATGCGAAAAGAATATTAAATAAGTTGATTTGAGCAAGCATTTATTGAACATCCCTTAAACTATACAAGCAGATATTATACTCACAGTTTGGGCTACAGTTGAACACAAATACCTTGGGTTTAATTTGGAATGAACGACCGTTTTCTGCAGAAAACTTGCCCACAATATCGCTGACAAGTAGGCCATCGCCCTCCACATCCTCTGAACCCATAACCCTCTCATCACATCCGTGTCCGATGTAGACCATAAAAAAGGCATCGCCTTCGTGGCGATCAGTGGCCACACAATCCAATAGTGTATTGATTTGTGAGCTTGCTATAAATTCGTGTTTTTCCACCATAAAGTACAATTGACTCAGAATGGACTCCCATCTGAGTGCCTCATTTTTTAGCCCAGGCACAGTTAGTATTATGATTGCCCGACCCCTCGGTTTAGAGTCTATTTTAAAGTACCGACTGCCCCCTGATCGTAGTATTTTGCTTGACATAACGTCAATATGTATTTTATCGGTATATGGCCATGATGATTCTGTGCTCGACCCAGGTATGTCCACTACAATAGGTTCCTCATCAGTCTGTGACTTATAATTAGATTTTATTATAAGGAAATTGTAGAAAAATTTGTTTTCATGATAATTGAGCATGGTTATCATTATAGGTAATTGTGGATCGGACAGAATTGTAGCTCGCTCAATGGACCAATTAATATATTTCGTATTTACATTACTGTATTTGTCTAATATTTCCCGACATTCGGGCCTTTTATTCCAGTTGGCAATAATCATGGTATCAAATATCTTGAACAATTGTAATGCCGGTGCATTTAGTATAGGATTAGTGGCGGAATATAGTTTTAAACTGAAAATAGTAGCATGTTAATAATAATACAATAAATATTTACAAAATATACTTTTTTATATTTATGGTAAAAATGTTGATATCAAATAATTCACCACCAATTAGTGCCAAGCTATAGATATCGCACTTATGGTCATATTTTTGCCCCTGACACACTTCCGGTGCCATATACCTCATGTCACCGACACCGCCCGTATGTTTACGTGATGTCCGATTGTGAATGCGTTTGTCGTGAACAGTAGCCAAACCGAAGTCGCATAACTTTATAAATCTACCGTTCCTTATATTTTCAGCAATTAGTATGTTCTCTGGTTTGAGGTCTCTGTGAATGATCGGTGGATTCAAGTCATGCAAATACTGAACACTTTCTAAGATCTCTCGGAATATTTCGCACGAAATGAAATACTCGACACAATCCATGGGTTCATCCAAACGACGACTAAATACTTGGTTTTTTAGATCATATATATTCCGAAGATTTTGTGAACACAACTCCATTTGCATGTATAGCATACTCCTATCAATCCACGTCTTTTCCAAACGCACCACATGTTCGGAACGGATTTTATTTATTTTATTAACGTCGTTAAAAAATAGATCTCGCTCACGTTCTGTTACACCTGTCAAATATTATATGATTATTACCTAAATTGGTAGATTTTTGTCTCGCATGTAAAACATTTTAGACTTACTCTTTAAATCGTAACATTTAATTGCAAATATCTGTCCACTTGTTTTATGTTTCACTTTGTATACAGTACCATAGCCACCAATTCCAATAATTTTTATTTGGTCAAAAGTGGTTGTAAAATAGTTATCTAGTACTATTATACGTGATTGGAGATGGCTATTTTTATCGACAGAAATTAACAATTGATCGTTCAACATAAAATTGCAGATATCATAGAAAATGGGGTTGGCCTCATTTTTGAGGTGATCTAATATTGCAGTTTGTTGTAAATTTGTTAGGTGCAGGTCACTTTTATTTATTATCCAGTCTTTGGACCTCGCGAGAATATCACTGCATTCCGGTCTCATATTCCACATTAGTTTTGACATATTCTTTAAAATTGGATACAATTTTGATAGTTGTGGCTGGATGACTTTGTTATTCAGAAATCTGTTAAATTTAAATCGTATATTCTTTTAAAGTATATAAATAAGATTCATAGCAAAAATTTAATGTAATATTTGAGTATATAATGAAGAGTTTTAAAGTGCAAACTGTGTAAAATCCATTATTTTATTATGGATTATGATAACATAATCCGGGGCTTTGGGAGCTTATAATTTAAATTTATAATCAAGCCCTTAATGTGTCCAGCTTATCCATTAAATATATTACATTGGTGCAAAAGTTCTCGCCGAAATTGCCATAGAACGCAATGTTATAAGCGGCGAGAACTTTTGCAACAATGTAATACTAATATAAAGTACCAGTAAACATATTTCAAAATAAATGAATTGCCATAATCACTGAATAAAAGTTTAATTTTTATTCAAAAATCTATTTTCCTAAAATCCTAACAAATTGAAAATAGACATTTAATTTATTTAAATTAACAAAATTGTCATAATGCATTAATAAAATATACAGGGTAGATAAATATAAAATTATTATTTTCTTTACCTACAATCACCAATTATGTCAAGATCAATACCGAATATTTCACCGCCAATTAACGCCAGACTATAAACATCACACTTATGGTCGTATGCATATCCACGGGATACTTCCGGTGCCTGATATCTCAAGTCCCCGACATCTTCCGTATGTTCATGTCCACTCGTGTCGTGAACAGTAGCACAAGCGAAGTCACATAACTTAATAAACCTACCGCTCGTGACATTCCTTGCGATCAATATGTTTTCGGGTTTGAGGTCTCTGTGGATGATCGGTGGATCCAATTCATGCAAATACTGAACACTTTCTAAGATCTCTCGGAATATTTCACACGAAATGAAGTACTCGATGCAATTCAGGGTTTCTCTTTCCTTAAAAAATATTATTAGTTTATCAGCAAGCACATTTCTGAGATTATCAGCACATAATTCCATCTGAATGTATAGGCAAGTGCTTTCTGTCCACGAGTAGTAATACCGTACCACATATTCTGAACGCATTTTGGCTAATATTTTGACTTCACTAAACACACGCCTCCTTTCACGGTCAGAAAAACCTTAGAATTAGAAATAGTGTATATATTAGTTAGTACAAACAAATCAAAGTAAATATGAGTGTCAATATCAAGAATTGTGTTTATCATAAGGCATTGTTCACATATTACGTTCGCACTTTTTAAGAAATCTTGACCCCCTCAACCTCTCTTGTTCGTAATTGTTCGCTTGTAATCATTTCAGGAAATTACGTTCGCCAGTCCCTAACCCCCACCCCTAGGAAATCAAATACCACTAAATTTCGATTTAATTTAATTACAATTAAACCAATCATTTAAATCATTAATTATAAACATGGAATAGACAGTAATTTCAGAAATAGTGCTCTAGGTGGTCATCTTAAAAATGTTTTACAAAATTATTTTCACTTTTAAAATATTTCATAAACTGGAAATTATTTCCTAGCTCCCCAATTGGCGGAAAGTTTTGCACTTTTATCTACATTTAATCCCTTTATTTACATACCAGGTGTTAATCCCTTCCCAGGTCTCATAAACAACATCATGTGATTAAAGCATGTGATATGAAAACATTGAATTTTCTGCAGTGAGTGTTGAGTGTATTAATGGTGTTGTAATTGGAAAGCATTTTATTACTGATTTGTTTTGAATGTTTTAATTAATTTTCAAAATCAGTTTTTTACATCGAGTTTTGAAGTGACATTTAGATCAAAATAGTGGAAATAGTGATAATTGTTGAGTGTATTAATGGTGTTGTGATTGGAAAGCATTTTATCACTTATTTTACATTAATTCAAATCAACATTTCAATCATTTTTATTAATTGTTAATTATTATAATGAATTTTTTAAATAATAGTGAGTTTTTAAAGTTTGCAAACAATCAAAATAACACATTAAGTGATTTTGCAAACAAACCAAAAGTAGATCCAAAATTATCAGAAAAAATTATTGAATTATGTGTTAATGATAATACATTTAGTTTTATAAATGGAAAACTAAAGTGTAGTGTTTGTGAGTATTATTTCGAAAGCATTGATTCACAACACTTTGACCATACAATAACAAGACATAAAGAAAGGCAAATACATACAAAAAATTTGTCTAAAAATTCAAACAAACGTAAATCAAGTGAAAATTTGAACAAAATTGAAAAAAAAACGTGAAACAATTGATGACTTTCTAAAGTGTTTAACATCTGCTTTCCTATCAGCTGACATTCCGTTGGAAAAACTATCAAATGATAATTTAAAATCTTTTTTGTTTCAATACACCCACTTTAATATACCAACTCCTAATCATCTTCGAGAGAATATTGTATCCAAAGTATATGAAGAATCTCTACAAAAGGTTAAACAAGCTATTGGGTCAAACAAAGTCTATGTTATGTTCGACGAATCGTCCGATGCCTTACAGCGCAGTGTTATGAATGTTTTGGTCGGTGTCTTAGACGGTAAACCAAATAAACCGTTTTTAATATCAACACTATTTCCTCCAAATACTAAAGGAAAAACACTTTTAACTGAAATGAAAACAGCACTTGGAAATCTTTGGCCAAACGGTAAATGATATGACGATCTGTTGTTAATAATTACAGATCAAGCCCCGGCTTGTAAAAAGGCTGTTCGTTTGGCCAAAACTGAATTTAAAAATGCTAAACACGTTACTTGTTTAGCACATGCTATTCATCGTGTGTGTGAGTGTGTTCGTCAAAAAAGTGAATTATCAGATAAATTTATTTCTAATATGAAAAACATTTTGACTAATTGCCCCAAAAGAAGACGTAATTTTCAAGAAATTACAGGACTATGTGTTCCCAAACAACCAATAATTACCCGTTGGGGTACATGGCTCGAGACTTCTTTCTTTTATGCCAAACATTTGGATAAAATGTGTAAATTTATAAAACAATTACCTGATTCTAAGAATAAGTCTATTATAGCTCTTAAAGAACTCATCAAAAATCCAAAAGAACTTAGTCGTGAGATTAAAGGATTAACAGATTTTTAGATATTAACTAAATCTATAATACAAATACAAAGAGAGGACTAATCTGTTGAAAATCAAATTAAAATTATTAATACAATTTTTTCTCAATTAAAAGATTAAACTTATGTTATAGATAAATTGAAAAGTAGTTTAGCTAAAAACCCAGATATAAATTATTTTAAATCAAATGATATATTAAATGAGTATAAATATGCTCAGCTCACTAATTCTGCTTGTGAGAGATCTTTCTCAAGGCTTAATCATATGTTAACTGATTCAAGATTAAACATGAATCCATCAAATATTCAAAAATATTTATTTGTAAATTATAACCAATTTCTATAACCATAATTAATAAAATTGAATTATCCAAAAATTTGTTTTACACCTTGTATAAAATTTTTAATTTGAATTATTTAGTATCTCCGCCAATTGGGGAGCTAGATTATTTCTCTTCAAAGTCATTTATTTATTCAAAGTTATCAAACAGTTGTTTTCAAAAGATTAACTTTGATAAAAATTAATTCTTTAAATTTTTAGTCATTTATATGCGAACGTTCTTAAAGTCTTAACCCCCTCCCCCCTCTCGTCCGCAAAAGTTCGCTTTGGCCAACCCCCCTCCCCCCAAGTGCGAACGTAATATGTGAACAATGCCTAATATATTACGCTACACTAACCTACCTGCAAAATTAATCTTTTTAACAGCGTACATTTGATTATCGACGTTATGCGAGACTTTATAAACGTAACCAAAACCACCCTCGCTTATAACTGCCCCTTGAATAAAAGTATTCTCATAAAAATGGTCTTGGTTATGATAAAATGTGTTAATTGTGATCGTGTTATAAGTAATTTGCGTTTCATTAGCATAGAATTCCGCATAACTCTTATATCGTGTCTCAACGATGGCATTTGAATACGTGATTTTGTAAATGCAGTTATCTTTTACTATAGTTATGAAATCGAGTTGCACATTTGAATGTACTTGTTGCAATTCTGTGACATAATTATGTTGTGTCATCATTATGGGAGTCTTGACTGCAATTTCCTTTTCTGCATAATATTTACCGCAAAAATATACGAAACCATTGTTTGACAGAAAATATGTCATATATAGCGACGAACTGATTGATTGGATGTCATTCAGCGTGGATATTCTTTGTGGTGTAAATAGATAGTCACTAGTATTATGCCCCAGGTGATCACCTTGATTGTTCCCCCAGCTGTACACACAGCCATCATCAGCATTGATACAATATGAGCATGTACCATTACAATATATTTTACGTATCTTAGTTTGTTTTGGGAATTCTAGTGGCTGTGGTTCATTAACATAGCTAGCACTAATCATAATGCCACAACCTACCTGTCCACAACTATTATCGCCCCACCCGTACACCTGTCCGTCAATGGTGAGGGCCAAGCAGTGATGGGAACCACAGCTTATTTGCTTAATAGGCTTGTCATCAAAATACGATATTTGCTCAGGCTTTAAGTAAATACACGTTGACTGTCCTTCTCTGGCTAACTGACCTTTGTTATTATGGCCCCAACTATACACGTGGTTCATATAGTCCACTGCTAACACAAACCCATTCCCAATATTAAAACTTGTGATCCGTTTGCGGCATAATTCTGGGATAACTTGCGGTGAATCTACAATTAAATTGTGTCCCAAACCGAGACAACCTTTATAATTGTCACCCAAACCATACACTAAATCATCATTTGTTACGAATAGTATGTTATTATTTCTAAACACATGATATAAATTAATGTCTTGTTTAAGGCTTTTAGGTATACCCTCGGTTATGTTATAATTATCTAACATTATTAAGTCACATATATTTATTAGTATGTTCAAAATTTCAACATTGATATGAACATTCAAATTTTAACTTAATTAAAAACTCATATAATATACAGTATGTTTAGTTAAATTTTTAATAAATACGACACGGCCATATATGAATTACTGTAAATTAAGTTTTTAAACATACTATTTTTATGTCGTAGTGTTATTATAATGTATGTGTGAATTTATAATTCAATGCAATCCTTTAAATATTCAAGGTTATATGACTAAATATTATGACTATTATACATTTCTACGAATAGATTGCTTTGATAAATATTTGTAATTAAAATATAAATTATATTTATATTATATTATTAAATTATATTAAATTATATTCGCACTTCAAAACTGCATTATACAACCTTGAGTGTTACGATCATATTTATTTTAAAATACATTTTGAGATTAATTAAACTATTTAACATAAACAGATATACCATATGGTTCTACACCAAAAGACCTAACACCGAAAAGACCTAAACTAAAATAACTAACTGACCAGTGGTCATATTTTAAATTTGATGAGTGGAATAGATTTGTCCTAACCTACCCTAACCTAAATTAAATCAAATGACCACTGGTAAGTTAGTTATTTGAGTTTAGGTCTTTTCGGTTTTAGGTCTTTTAGGAGAGTCCCATACCATATACTATAAAATGCAAAATAAATGATTTTGTTTAAATATTTGATTATGTTAAAATAAATATCGTTTACTTGCTACTTGTAATATTTATATTAAATTAGTGTCTATCGTAATATGACTGCAAATTTTGATAATTTTAGAGTTTGTGATAATATTCACGAGAATATTAAGAAAGTTATAGTTTTATGTCACGTGTTCGATGGAAATAATGTACTATTTGTGACAAAAGATGACTTAGTGTTTGGTTTGGGCACTAATAGGGAGGGAAACCTCGGTTTGGGTCACAACAATATCGTCGATTTGCCGCAAGCAATACCCGAGTTATGCCATAAAATGATCCAGTACTTTGTTAATGGAAAGGATTTTGTATTGGCTGTCGATATTCAAGAACACGTGTACGGGTGGGGTCACAATGAGAGGGGACAATTAGCCCGCTCGGGGACACCAAATGGCGTTTACGTAACGCCCCGACACTTATCATATTTTGATGACAAGTGTATTAAGCAAATAAGTTGTGGTTCTCAACACTCCCTGGCCCTTACCACCGATGGACAGGTGTACGGTTGGGGCGACAATAGTTACGGTCAAGTAGGTCGCGGGGCTAGCTATAGCAAGATTGTCGATTACCAAGCTAAACTCTTATTTAATACTAATTGCTGTATTAAAAATATTTATTGCTATAATTGCTGCTCATTTGCCATAACCATGGACGGGCGTGTGTATAGTTGGGGCTATAATGGTGACTTTTTATTGGGACACGAGAATTCACCATGTTCACTTTGTGTATTTACGCCACAATTGGTGCGCTTAAAACTCGGTAAACAAATAGCAGAACTAAACAATATAACGGCCATTAGTTCGACTAAATGTACAAGCTACTTCCTGGGTGATGGTGATTCAGGTTTTAGTATTTATTGCTGCGGTAAACAACAATATACTACATTTGAAAAGTTTGATGAAGCTATCCCGGTACAAATAACTCATATAAATAAGACCGATGATGTAGATTTGCCACAATTCACTTCATTCAAGTGCACTGATTACATACCATTTGTGCAAAATAAAGTCATTTATAGAGTTATGCACCCGTTTACACTATACAAGTTCAAAACTCGGTACATTAATCTAGATAAATTTTACGAAAATGAGTTCAATATAACGTCTAAGAAAACACGCGAAACTAACGCGGATACAATCAATGATAGATTAAATTTTTATGACAATACTTTTGTGGACCGTAATGAGATAATCGGGAGCGGGAGTTATGGCACAGTATATAAAGTCACACTTAAAGGAAATGATAAAAAGGTTTACGCTGTTAAAAAAATTCCTAATGATAAAACATTTAGAGGTAAATATATCAGGATATTTTATTTATTAGAAATTGATTTTATTTAGTATTGTATATTCAAATTAATTGTTTATTAAAATAGAACTCGATGCAAAAACTAAGTTGTACTTGTTAAAAGAGGTTGAGAGCATGATAAAAGTGCGCTCAAAGTATGTGGTCGAGTACAACGATTCGTGGTTGGAAGTGGACTACCTGTACATTCAAATGGAGTATTGCTCGTATAGTTTGGCCAAGATCATTGAAGTAAAAAATAGTGTCTTTCTGGATATATATGAACTAAAAAACCAAGTAATTAGCCGTCCTTTGGATGAACCCATGGATTGTGTCGAGTATTTCATTTCGTGTGAATTATTTAAAGAAATCTTAGAAAGTGTTCAGTATTTGCATGAATTGAATCCACAGATCATTCACAGAGACCTCAATCCGGGAAACATATTAATACACGAGAACGGAAGGAACGGTAGATTTGTTAAGTTATGTGACTTCGGTTTGGCTACCGTTCACAATGATGAGGTTCACTCAAAAACTATATACAAGCACACCGTTGATGTCGGTAATCCCAAATATGTCGCACCGGAAGTTAGTGGTGGTGCTTCCTATGACCACAAATCGGATATTTATAGCTTGGCACTAATTGGCGGTGAATTGTTTAAAATGAATGCTCAATATTTGGATCTAGATAAGTAATTAAACTTTTAAATATACACCTGCCCAACAACTAATATGTATGTTTGTTAGCTTGCAACTTTACTCAAAGAGCAACCACATTTTAAACACACCGGCATTTCAATTAAAGATTACATTGTATTCAATGGTCGATAGTAAACCGGATAATAGGCCGGAATGCCAGCACGTGTTGAATCAGTATAACTATTCTCACAATGAGTACAAAAATTGGTCCATTAATAAGAATATTCTGGCAACTGATCCAGAATATACTACGACATTTGAAAAGCTTGCTCAATCATCGAACTTACCTATTTACAACTTTTTCCATAATTACTTATTGACTAAAATGTCGGTATAAATGACATTCTGTTATATTTGTTACAATACAAATTAAGTTATCATCAGTTTTATCATAATTAGACATAAGTTTAGTGTACTATTAATAAATGGATTCAAATTCGCGATTTTATGTACATGTCATGAATAAAGTGATATTCACTACAAATGAGACAATGTTTGCAATTTTAATTGTAATTTCTGAAAAAAGATGCCATTTTTTAAATGAATAATCAAGTTTAATTCTAATTTATTTACAAAAAAATATGTATTCTCGTTTCATGTATTTTCCACAATATATCATTTGCTTAGAGCACCGGTAGTTTTGTGTACATACACTAATTCTTATATAATATATTAATTTTATTTTTTTATGAAACTTAAGATATTCCTTCGGAATTGCCTATAATTTGTGAGAATTTCAGAATAATTTTCATAAACAAGGTTTAAAATTGAAATGAATTTAATTTATTAAAAAGTTATCAAACGTTTATACAATTTGAATGCCATTAATTCGTGTGTGTTATACAGTATTAGCAGAAGTTTTAATTACAAAAACTCAACACTTAATCTACAATTCAATTATAAATTGATTATACTTTACAATAGTATTAAATTATTTATACAATAGATTTATCTAAACATAAGTTTCAATACAAATTAAGTTATCATCAGTTTTATCATAAATAGACATAAATGAAGACATTTTAATGGATTAAATACACAATAAATGAATGAATTATTAACTAAACATCTAATTTGAATGACTATTACGTCCACAGTGTCTAAGCCTGCGATGAATGGCACTCGTAATCCACTCCCTATTAAGCGGTGACCTCTTGGCGACAATCAACCTCTGGAACCGATGGCACACTTCCATCATGTGATCGCCGATCAACGGTCTCAACCTTGCGGTCAACTCTTGGCCCTCAATCTCGTAGCTCTTTATCGCGTTGTCGAACACTCGCTGATAGTTATCCATAAACTCGTCCTCCGATTGGTTCCCATCCGGACTCCCAATGGACTCATCGCTCGATGGCATTGGCGTTGACTCCAAGACATCTGTTTGAGGCAATCGTATTGATGGCAGAAACCCCTGAATCCCTTCATTCCTCTCGACGTGAATGTCGTCCAATGGATGCCTCGAAGAAGTATTGTTATCATAGAAGCAATGACTGAGAAAACCATTGTCGTCGGAGGTGTCTGTAGTGGTGGGAGAATAGTATACTTCGGGACACTCTAAGGGAATCAATTGATTGGTAATCGGATCCACATATGACTGATGATTGTCCACAAAAGGAGTTCTTAGAGTTGCCTCTGAATCGGTGTCCGATTCATCGGATCCATGGCTCCCAACATTGGATCCATGGGTCCCGACATCACTGCCATAGACTCCGACCATCCATGGATAGTAAGCACTATTTGCGTGGAAAAGAGGACTTCCAGAGGAGGCGCTCTCGCTATCGAAAAAGTGTCGATTGTTTTGAGATCTGTTTGCCGTTAGAAGTGTCGGAAAGTAGTAGTCATAGGATTTGGTGTCCGATTCGCTGCTCATCGGACTATATGTGAGACAATTGTCGCCACAATTCACACGATTAGTGGATCCGTTGATCGGAAACCCATTGCCGGCGACGTCTGTATCACTGGATTCGCCATCAATGCAATCGAATCCCTCACCGGATCCACGGCTTGTGATTGTGTCCGAAGTATTTGCATCGCCGGCGAAGACATCGGACGCGCCGTTGCTTTCGTACCACTCGGACGACGACTCGTACGACACGGACTCGCATTCTTCCGCAGTTTGCCGGCGAGTAGTAGTGGTAGAAGCAGTGGTCGACCACTCAGTGATCACCGTATTGTTCGGCGAGAGATAATTGTCCACAAAATGGCTGCTTTGGGATCCGTTCGGTGACGCCGACCGCCGATCATCAGTCGTACGGCGCGTACGCCATCTTCGGCGGTAATACCGGTGCTGTCGATGGCGTGCCTCTCGATGTCTGTCCTCATTATCACTGACCCATCGGTGAATCCGTTCGGTGACGCCGACCGCCGATCATCAGTCGTACGGCGCGTACGCCATCTTCGGCGGTAATACCGGTGCTGTCGATGGCGTGCCTCTCGATGTCTGTCCTCATTATCACTGACCCATCGGTGATGAGGTCTTCGGCGACCGTCATCGCCGGACACCTCCTCCACCAACAGGTCCTTCGCGCGTACTGTCGACGCCCTGTGAGACCAACTGTAGTGATAGTCTCGTTGGCGATGATATCGACGGGTCACCAATCGGTGGATGAAGCGGTTCCTGAGGTTTGGTCGCATTGTTTGGCTACAAATTGTCTCAACAATTGATCCGTAAATGCAATTCAAAACACAAACCACTCGTACGTCACACACAATGCACACAACGGGGGAGTAGTAAACGCATTGCTTCGCACTCCCGGGACTCGACTGCCCCTAAAAAGTTGTGTTTTGTGTTTATATGACACACAGTGAGAGGGGTTTCTCATAGAGTTATAGTGAAAGTCACTCACAAAGGGTTCCATTACTTGCAATGCAAACACCCCTCCAGTGAGCGTAACGTTGTTTTTTGATTACGTTTTGTTTGTAAACAAAGTCTTCGTTTGTTTTGACATTTGTCTCAATGTTTGCCACAAATTGTCTCCAATTATGAGTCCATTGAAGACATTAGTGGCGAAGTGTTGGCCAACTCTGCGGACCAACCGCTGAGATCTACTCATCACTGAACGGTTGATGGCACTGATGGACAGTGTGTCGGAAGTACAGCCGAAAACTCTGGACTCTTGCGGCGGACAACACGTGACGGACAGGTATTCAGCGGCAGTTCCCGGCGTCGCCCACGACAGGGATCGCATACCACGTGTCGGGGCCACCACTACAACGCCTTTCGCTCGCTACCGGCGCCGACACACCGAACACCCACTCCTTAAAGTGGTTCTCACGAAGCGATTGAAACGCCTGTCGGACCGACAGCTACGGCGCCGACGACAGGACTCGTCCTCCGAGTCGGACGAAGACTCCGAAAACGACGACACCGAAGACGACACGACACTATCGTCCGCCGATAGGGAACAGCGGCTCCGGTATGCTATCATACGATCGCGTATACGCTGACCACTCGTACCTCTCGTTTCGCAGACAACTGGAGGAGCGGTTGAGTCGGGCGGAGATGAAGGTCCGGAAGGCCGTCGAGAGGGCCGACATGTGGCGGGCGATCGCAGCCTATAGGAACAGGAAAGCCAAAGAATCGGAGGCCGAGTGGGCGCGCCTACGGGCGGCGCTGGACGCCATGGCCACCCCTCCTCCCACACCGACCCCTCAGCCAAGCGGTGGACATAACCCGCGCTAAACATTGCGTCCGTTTTGCTGATTATTTGCCGCAAACAACGTCTCATTCGTTCATTAAATGCTTAGAAAATGGTTTTTATTATCAAAAACTGAGTTATCGATTGGTGTTAACCGATGAGGAATGCGGTGACAATATCTCCGCCGCGAATCGTCTCATTGGACGGCGACTTCTGCGGCAATAACACCAAAGCGTTGGCATCCCTTCCGCTCAGGAGTCGACTACTGCGCTGATCACCCGTCAGACGAGCGGTCGGCATACCTGCGCCCGCGCTGTAGGCGACCACAGCTCTGGCCAACTCCGGCCTGTCGTCCAAACGGTGCTCTTTTGAGGCCAACTCGAGGCGCACGGGTTGGCAGCGCTGGTAGGTCTTGATGTCCACCTCCGAGTCGGTGACCGCACGGTCTCTGTTGGACAGACACGACAGCAATGGCTTCACAAACAGATTAAATGTGACGAAAGCGCTGACGGGATTGCCTACAAATATACGCGAATCAGTGAATACTAGAGCACCGGTAGCTATGGGGGGGACAGGTATGGTGGGGACGACATACCGGGTAAACCGAAAATGTATTTCTTGGAGCCGTTGACGAGACATGTGGCGAATGTGACGGGTTTTCCGGGCTTTACGTTCACGCGAGCGAAGTGTATGTCGGCGCCGAAGTCCCGCTCCATCACCGGCTTCAGGACATCCCTTTCCCCCATCGATACGCCGCCGCTAGTGATGAGCACATCCGCCGCCTCTAAACCGCTTCGCATACGTCTGTAGACGTCGTGCACGTCGTCCGCAGCTATTCCCAGGTCTACGGATTGGACGCCATTTTGGCGCAGAAGTGACAGAAGAACGGGTCGATTCGAGTCCCACACCTGTCCGGCCCTTAACGCCTGACCCGTACTCACGATCTGTTGAATTGATAGCAAAACTTATTTAGACATTAAATCGGATGGAAATCGTAGGCCATGTGTGAAGACCTCATCGCCGGTCGACATAACGGCCACAACGGGTCGCCTGAAGACCGGAATCCGATGGACACCAATGGAGGCCAAGAGTCCCAACTCTATTGAACCCAATTGTGTCGACGCACTCACCACTGGTTGGCCATCGCATGCGATATCTGTGTCGATGAAAATAGACCGCAAGATAGGGAATCAAACAACTGTTTCAATGATAACATCTCTGGTATTGTATGGCCACTGACCGCAACCCACTGGCCGTATATCCTGACCCTCTTTGGGCGCCTTTTCGATAGATATCACTAACTCTTCGCCGCTCTGGAGAGACAAACAGATGATTAGTTGAGTGAACCATAAAGTTGTGCTATACTTGTGTCAGTTCCACAGTCTTGGTGTCCTCGACCTGAACCACGGCATCACAACCCGATGGCACCGGCGCTCCCGTACTGATTCGCATGCAATGGCCGGGTGTGAGTTGTATGGTCTCCACCGACTGGCCAGCGGTGGCCGCCAGCGACAGCACTTTCCTATCACCACAACCATCAGCTGCTATCACCGCATATCCATCCTTAACGGAAGCCCTAAATGGTGGTAATGGTCTGCAAACACACAGATAATAGCCATTAAAACTCTTCGAGTTATCATTCCTCGTGAGCGGTGGACACTAACACAGCGGCGCAGATATCGGAAGACAATACGCGATGATTGAGTTGATCCCAATTGTCAATAGCTATGAGTTCAGTGTCTTTGATGGGCACGACTTCGGCGATAATCTTGTTGATGGCGGCGTCCATCGAGATCATGGGGTACGGCGAGTGTCTGTCCCGAAAGCCCACACCCTTGAGCTGCACTTTGCCTTCGATGGTAACATCGAATTGATTAACAAATAGTTAATTAGAGACTAAAGATAATTGGATCTACTCTTGAGCTGCTGTTGGATGTGTTGGTGCGTTAGGGCTGTGCGACTGGTGTCAGCCCTCAACTGGTCGATCGCGTGGCCCAACACCGGCTCCACAATAGTCAGGCACTCGTCGCACGCTTTGGCACTTCCGGGGAAATTGATGACGAGTGTCGACCCCCTAATACCGGCGCTTAACCTAAGAATCCATTCATAGGAATTAAATTATATTTTAATTGTGAATAAAAGAAAGTTTGTATTAATAAATTGTAATTCTATGGCACCGGGAGCTCATACCTCGACAACATAGCCATTGGTGTCACTTTCAACGAGCCGCTAATCAACGCGTATGTAATACCCGGGGCCTCCCTGTCCACAATAGCTTTGGTGGCCTCTGGAGTCACCTAATCGGTGGTAATATATACCGTAGAAATACATTATCTCTAGCGTTGGACATGAAACAGAGTATTACATCGCGTGCTGTAAAGCCAGTGCCACCGGTGGTGATGATTAGGTCCGCACCCGTAGTGTCACACCATTTGCGAAGTGTTTCCTTTGAAAGGGAACAGTAGTTTCAAAACTTTTTTAAAGACTTTACACTCAACACTACCATTCTTCGCGAGCGCATACCTGTATCTGTAGGCCATCATCGGCGACGATAGCCGTGTCCGCCACCACATAGTCTTTAGCCACCAATCGTTGCCGCAGAAGTGGTCCGCTTTTGTCCAGCGATGGCTCACCAGCACAGGTGTCGCTGACCGTCAATATACACGCCTTATATGCCATTCAAAAGTCAATTTATAACACAATTTATAGTCAATTAAAATCACAATTTATTGATAACTATTAAGTCATGGATTGTAAACGCATTCATCAGTTGATTGGTTTAGCATTTAAAATAACTTATCATTTTTGTATCATAAATATTTCATTCAAATAAGTATATAATAATAATAATCATTCATTCATAGCAAATACATTTGCGATAATAAGTGTAGTATTTATACAGTATATCTATGGGACGAATGACTGGTTATCTATAAAAAATCATTAATAGCTGTTTTATACAAAACTAAAATATCATATCATTCGCGATATAAATGTCTAAAAAACAATAACAACTTTTATAATATGTGGTAGTATTCTGTATAATGTGTAAAATGTATGTCTGTATAGTAAACAAAACAAAAATAATAATTTAAAAGCCTTTCAGACATGTGTTTATAATGAATGTGTCATAAAATAGTTGCGCAAAAGCTGTCCAATGGGTGAATGATTGGCGCAATTTATACAAAAATAGTCATCTCTTAGTGTCTATACAATAATAATCGTTAAAAACCTATATTTTATACAAAAAATTAATTAGGAGAAGAGTGTGGGGGACGGCCTATTCAGCGGTGCACCCGTAGGCGGCGATCACTGGTGGGCAGCGATTGTCTTAACGCCTCCTCAGACGTCGACCACGAAGAAGGCGTTGGATTGTCGTCGAGGGGGCGGTGCGTTTGGATCCAACGCTAGATTCAAAACTGCAATCAAAACCACAGATTAGGGGAACAGTAGTCTCAACACATGGCTTCACAACACATCCACCGATCGATACATACCGTCGAAGCTATGCTCCAATTTCTTCAGATTCTTAAGCACTGCCGACAGATCTCTGCTGACACTGACACCACTCTCGGCGGCCGACCGCCTGTCCGGTGAGGACAGCTGCGGCAACAGCTCGTCAATCATGAACGCCGTGTCGCTGTTGGCCTCGTGTTTGGGCCGTTGGCTCTCCAACACTGACCGCATGTTTGACCGCAACTTCTGCGACAACTGATGGATGGCCGACACGACCAACCCGTCCAACGCACTCAACTCGAGGCCCGGTTTGGCCGCCTTTTGCTGACTTACGGGTGGTTTGCGTTGCGGTGACGGCGAGGGTTGTGGTGATGAGGGGATCGCCGACTCGGATTGATAGCCCACTTGCGGGACACTGCGGACGGGTGCCACGCGTCTGGCCGGCGGTGGTGTCGGCAAACCAATGGGCGGATCTCTCGTCACACTGACAGCGCCGGCAGTTTTATTCCTATCAGCGAATGAGGGGCTCTTCTGGAGGTAATGCCGGTGTATATCCTGTCGTAAACTAGTGCTCCAATTGTTCACACGATTCGCGTTACTATTCATCGATCGGCGATCCGTGTCGGACGCGGCCGACCGTGATTTCCACGGGTTTATCACAGACTGAGCACCGGTAGGGTCGCTGCCCTTGCGCTGCAGCACACCATTAGTATGGCTGACATTCTCTCGAGAGGTCGACATTCTGTTCATTTGCGGCACATTTTTGCGTAAATTATTTGTCGCAGTGTTCGATACCCGGAGACTGAATCGGCCGCCATCTGAACGGCTGAACCCATTCGCGGCACTACTGGTCGCCGGCTTCTGAGGCGTCGCTTGTCTACCGGCGCTGGACGTCGTCGACGACACGCCCGAGCTTTTTGGGCCGCTTTTATTCACATTGAGCTCAACGCCGGGCGTATCGATGCCGAGTCGGGCCCTCCGCAGAGCGAACGCCCGATTGAACCGCATTTTGGACGGAACTGACGACCCGCACGATGTGCTACCGTTCCCCGAGTTATAGCTCCGGTGACTGCTGTGTGTGCTGTCGTCCGACTGATACGACTCGTATGTGTCGGCGTCCGAGTAGTGACTCCACGAGTTCTTGCGGCGACTACCGTCCGGCGGCTGTCCTTTGGGCGCCGCCTTTGACTTCAATTCAAACACTTTTCGCGACATAAACGGCGAGCGCGGAGTGGACGGTGCCGACACACTCACCGCCGGCGCCTTATTACTGCTATTATTAGCCGTATTTCGGTTGTTATTATTACTAACTTTCGACAAATCATTCCTCTGGTGCTGACTATAAGACACTACACTCTTATTGTTCAACGCGTTATTCGCGGCACTACTACTCAGTAGCGAACAGTCTTTCCGCTCATTCACGGGCTTATTGTCTCTGAAATGGTCGACATTCTGGTGGAGCATCTCCTCGACGGTCGGGGGCCGGCGTTTGGTCCGCGTGAACGTCGAGTTGTGATCCCTATTCGCCAAACTCTGCGACAACTCGTCGTAATCTCTGGTCACCACTCGTTGCCTATCGCTGGCCACCGGCGCCTTAGCCGCCACTCCCTTACCGGCCGACCCGTCGCGCGATTGTCTCGCTTTGGCGACACTGTCCTCGATGTTCATGAGAAGTGTCGGCGAATTAAGGCTCGACGCGAGCGACGAGTTCAGCGAAACCGTCATATTATCGTCGGAAACGCCAAAAATCGTGTCAATCTGTTTGCGCGCCGTTTCCAGCTCCGCGTTGTCGTCATCCACGGCCACCGTATAAGTACCCGTCTCACTCTTATTGTCATCGGACACACCACTGTCCTTCTCACCCCCACCTCCACGGCCTCCCCTCCACTCAACCTCTTGAGGCCTACTCTTCGCGTCCGCCACACCGTTAGCCCTCACTTGTCGGCCATTTGTCTTATCCTTAGCCGTGGCGTACGATAGCATACGATTGATGAGATAAGTGGCCGAATCGGACAGATGGCCGCCCCGGTCACCACCACCGCCGCTATCCATCACTCGATTCAATAGCTTCTGATTCTTGCACTCATTGGCTGAACCTCTTCGGCGACCGAATATGTCTTTCGCACCACTCCTGCTATTGCCGTCACTGTTGGTGTGGTTACTATCGCTGGGCGCCGACCGCACCGGTCGCTGCTTTTCGATGGAGTCGGGCTTCGGCGGTGCGAACTGACGGATACTGTCCTTAATGTTCATCTTCTTCTTCGGGGAACTGTCGTCGAAGTCCAGCGCTATTATGAAAGCCGTCGGCTCCGGTCCGGTCGGTGTTGTGGAACCGTTGCGATCAAGCGATTCTTGTGCCCTATTTTCGGATACAATCATCATTAGCACCAGTGGTACTTACACAGAGAGATAGCACAGGTATGTATTACATGTATGTGTGTATAGACAGCACAGTTATGTCACATGAAAATCTCTGCCTACTTATGAATAGCACTTAAAATAGTCATTCAAATCAATGCCAATAAAATTTATGTTACTATGTATTGACTACACGACTACATAACCAATGCTATCATAACACTCATAACACCAATGTTTAGATAGTGTCTAATCTTTACATAATCTAATAAAGTGTAGGTATTTATAGCCACTTCACCACCAAATATAGTGATATATTGCGAAATAATCACAACATTTAAAACGAAAAACTTTATAATTTTTGCACAAAAATAACTTTTTTAAGCGACAAATCTCTTTGCCATCTCTATTCATACATAGCGTTTACGCAAACAGCCTTTCCCTGCAAAAGTTAAGGACTTTTTAACATACCTGTGCTTACGATCTAATCAATGAGAGGCATCGACCCGTGCGATGCGATCGACACATAAACTAATTATAAAATTAAAGCAAACTTTGCGTTCATTTCCAATCATTCAGTCGTTTAATATAATATCAGTTCAAACACACCATTCATTTAAATACAGGATTTCCAGTCGTAGGAACTGGTGGACAGACATCAAAATTAATACATTTCTCAAACAT
>CAJPVJ010000436.1:0-25428 GCA_905397405.1 Oppiella nova
TACTCATAATAGTAATGATATCTTATAGTTGTTCTAATGGTTCTCTTTTAGTAATTGTTTAACAAAATTATATGTTTTATACTTAATTTAATAACAGAAAATTGTGTGTTTAATAAATTCTTACATTTTGTATACAATAAAATTGTTTTATGTTAACTAAATGATACATTAATTTAGTTCAATGAGTATATTATTACATAGTATTTGAGTTGCTTTTGTAATAAAGGTTTTAAGTAACACATGAAAATTTGTATTGTACAACACAGTAATATCTTACAGTTAAATCATTTGTTTGTAACAAGATATTTTTATATTATTGTATTGTAAGATATTAAGATTCAATGTTTATAAATCAGCATACAAATTTTATTGTAGATAAATTAATTTTGATAATTAAGCACATAAGTGAATTAAGCTTTTGAGTCATTTAATAGGCTCATCATAACGTGATATTAAACAAAACTAAGGTCAGGTTTCTCTCAACATTTGTTTAATTATTGAAAAGTTCATTGCAATCGTTGTAACTACTGTTACAGAATTTGAAACATTAAATTAGTCACAAATTTTTGCTTCTGTACTACTATTAGGAACAATACAACTCCCCTCATGTTAGAGTCATATTTAGATGAAAACTATTTTTGCGATGAAAATACATTGAATGCCCTGAATTTCCTGCAAATGAAGGGCAGGTGGTGTTGGAATATATGGACTGGTGTTGGGGGCGGCGCAGGTGATGGCTTTTGCCATTAACTCAATTTGCAATTTTCGGCGGCAAATACTCTATGCACTCGTTTTGAGTTTTCAATGTTTCATAAATGAGTAGTAAATACGAGCTTTCGATGCAATGATTTTTAAATCGAAATCAAATGTTTTGTACGAATTGTCTGTATTTTTAGACACACTTCAAACTCGCATTTCTATACCATTATGTATAGTAATGAAGTGAAAACAGTAGACTCTAATCGAAACAATAATACAATAATAAATGCAAAAATTGTGTTCAAACTCTTCACTCTTCCCCTCATTTTTGTCAATGCGTTCGCTTGAAGTTCATTACCAAATGATTTTTAGGGCTCCACTCTATCGCCCGTCAAAACTGCACACATTATCCTCTAGTATCCTCTTCTCAACTTTCATTTCAGTCTCTCTCTCTCTCTCTCTCTCCATATCTTTTGCTATTTTTCTGGTTTTAATTGTATTTTTTAAATGCATTTTTTTTAATTCACAATTGCAGTCCTCATATCCTCTTCTCAACTTTCATTTCAGTCTCTCTCTCTCTCTCTCTCTCTCTGCCACTTCATACACTCTATTTGGTAGTATATCTGATGAACACATAGACCGCACCGATGCTGTGGAGACCACTCAACCGGAATGACGATTAGTATAGAGAGAAAGAGCTGATGGAAAGGGAGAATATTTTCAATTATACAAAAGGGATAACCATTTATATAACTTATATAAGTTTGGAGTATATCTACAGTATTGACGTATTCCTAGATATACAGTACAGCACGCGCTGAGTATCTCTCTAACAGTGCCGGTGCTCTGGTGTCTAACGGAGCAAATGATGCATAAAAATTTTGAGTCAAATCAGACGGAACTCGATTGGGATTAGGAGGACATAAATGTGATGAAAGTTTTTTTTATGAAAATGTTTTCACTTCACATATTGTTTCATGTTTTACTCTTATATAACAAAAACCCTGCTATAAAAAAGTATTTCTTGTCTGTCGAGCAAACCTCTGGCCATCAAAAGCACGAATTGTGGGCACAATTAGAGCACACATTTCGTAGAGTAAGGGGTGCTGTGAATGACTTGTCATTTATATTCTCCTTTTGCGGTCGACTTTGGCTTCCGCTCTCTTAAGCATCTCTTAAATACTTGTAATTTTAATAATAATTGTTATTTAAAGTAATGTCGTGTGAAATGTGAACAACGAATGCATAAATAAATTGACAGGAAATTAAGGCTGAAGTGAAACCACCCTTTTGTGACATTTATGTCAGATTTGCTTATTTTTTAAAACAAAAAACTAATATTCTATAGGTTTGCCCAAAGAGGGTCCGGTTATAACAGGGATTAGAGCGCAACAGTACGGTATCGGAGATTTAGGTATGTATTACATAACAGATATAAAAATTCACATTCATTTGTATGGATTGCCAACTCTATTAATTGGATTTTTTCGTATAATTAGTGAACGTCACGTGTAGCGCCGGACCATCAAAGGTAATCATTGCACTCGACTATTACTTTTATGTAGCCTATCATATCACATACACCACAATATGTGTTCACTGTTATTGTCTCCTCCAATGTGAGAAAAAACTCACAATTAATTATAGTTTGAAAATTAATCTAATAGTCATTATATTAGAGAATAAGAATTAGTATAACTCACGAAACACTTTCTATAATTACATAACTATTGTATTGCATTCATAGAAGTAATTCATAACATGAAAATGCATTTAATTTATGTCTTACAAGAAAAAGAAATAAATTCAGTCATAAATCAGAGACGAAAATGAGAATTTAAATTAAAAATTATATATTTTTCCAATACATTCATAACGTAACTCATATCTATATATCGCCGACTTAAGCCTCAGTCAACACTTTCGTGGCTAATCAACGGCGAGCCGGCAGATGAATCCTGTCTGCGATACATCCAAACCCCGAAACGAATGGACGGTTTGCAGAAATGCTCGCTTCAACTGCAGTTCAACGCAGAGAGGCATCAATTCATTGGTGGCATCATTAAGCTCCGGTGCACAAGTGTCATATCACAGGCATACTCCATGAGCAGCGAAGAAATTATAGTATCAGATCACGCGAAGGCATCGCATACTCACTCAGGTATTAATACCTAAAAACACAATACAATACATGACTAATATATTTCTTGCCTCCCATTAATCCCCTCACATATCACTTACACTATATATTCTGTACTCATTTTTTTCATTCAAAAATTAATTCTTGCTTTTGGTTACAGTTCACGAGAGTGAGGGCCCTATCATTAGTGGTGGGCGTCCCACCTATAATGTCGGAGATCTCATTAATCTAACCTGTACGTCATCCAAGTCCTACCCGGCGCCACAGCTTAAGTTCTACATTAATGACAAAGAGGTAATCACTACATTGGCTAACATTTATTATTCTCTATATTACTGTCATTATTATGTATAAGTGTTTTAATGTTTGTTTTGCATTCCTTTATGCAAATCTAACTTATATTTAATTCTATTATTATATCGTACGGTATATGAAGTATACTTTAATGTCTTTCCATGTTGTATGCGATCGTTAGGCCAGAGCTGAATACCTCCGATACTATCCAAAAGTGCAATTCCAAGACGGAAATGAAGTGTCGGTTTTGGGTCTGCAGTTGAGAGTAAATCCAACACATTTTGGCGGCTCTTCCACTACCAAACGAAGAACACACTCTTCGGGCAAAGATAATCAACAAATTAAACTCAAATGTACGGCAACTCTGGAGAAAGTGATCGACACATCGAGTCGAGAGACGATCATCGGAAGCAGTCAACAGAGCTCTGGACTACATATTGCAGAAAACAAAGCTGGTATTACTGCCGGTGCCGAAGCATCGCCCATTATTACTGTCCATTTGTTATGATATATAGTTCTGTTTGACTCCAAATCTTGTATACAATGTCTGATCAAATGAAATGAATTTTCAAATTAATTGCTTTATTATTAAATTTTTCAAATTCTTATCTGAAATGAACTTTTTCTGTGAGATTAAGACTCGTAACGAAATTATCTTTAAATGCTTTTCTCATTTGTCTTTTGCACGTATCGACACGATATTGATATTGATTAATATATTTGTATTTTCTTTCTCTTACAGTAAATATGAATAGAGGACAGACATTACTGTCGACACAAATTCTTGTGCTGTTAATATGTTGTTACACAACCATTTGGTATTCGCGATCATAGGCTGACGGCAACTGCAGAATATATAACTGAAAATAATTTTATTATTATAATTGTGTTTGAAATAAAATACAAATACAAATATACTGTATATTAAATGTGCGGAACTTCTTGTCGTTTGACACTCGCGCCTAACATCACATCCAAAAACAAATTGGGAATTGAATTGCATTACAATTAAGGCTTGACTTAACGCTAAAGTGTATGTTATTTCTTCATTTGAAGCCCAAAAGTGAGGGACAATTCGCGACATAAAAAGCAAAGAAAAAGACTATTAGACATAAAACTTAATAAACTTTTGTTTTTCTAATAACAATAATAATACCTGTTTTCCTGTGAATATTGCACTGTAAGAGACAAACAGGAATCAGAGGCTTAATCGCTGCAAACTGTGATTTATGTATAACAAAAAAAGTGTCGTTCAAATAAAGACAGACAGCAAAGTGGGAAAGACAGCAAAAGTGTAATATCATGGCATTAGTGGATCGGAGGGATCAGATCCACGCAAATGATAAATACAGTACTAGTCTTGAAATGAATCAACAAAACAGAAGTGTGAGAACTGATGGCAACAGACAAAACAAAAACACTCAATGGATAGAGGAATGAGAGACACAATTGCGAGTATGTTTTTGTGAAATATGTGCTTGTTTGTTGGCCTCACATTGGGATGTGTTGGAACCGCTTCTGCAATAACTGCAATAACAATCACCACTCAAGTCATTCCAAACCATTGTTTTCAGCTCTTTTTATTTCTTCCTTTTATTCTTTTATTTAGTTTTTTATATAAAAAAGAAAAATCACAAAAATCTTATCAAGATATCATTTGAAAACCGTGTTCTCGAGATAAAAGTGAAGTCTTTATAATCATTTTCGTCGCATTGTTTCTGTAAAACTCTTTTTTAAACACATATTTGTTTCTCAACTCGTTTTTATGCATCAAATCTATTGAATAATTTTTACAAAAATTTAAATCTCCGGACATTCATTGTTTTTAGATTTCTCATCCAAGGCTTATTATTTTTTTGTTGTTATTTATTTACTTATATAAATCATTATTATTAATGTATATTTAAAATCTGAAATAATTTATTTAATTATAATTAAATTAATGACATCTAATTTCTAATTATAACAGATCTTCTCATTCGAAAACAAATCTTTTAATCAAATTATATATAATTTTTTGAAACAAAAAACTTTCTCTTTGTATATCAATATGAAAAAAAGTTAACAAAAGTATTAAAACAGTTTATTCTTTTCTCAAAACAAAAATCGATTTAATATTTGATTATATTTTTCACTATAATATCATAGAAACACATTTAAAGTTATTAAAGAATTTAATTAATTTTGGGGTTTCTATTAAAATATGAATCAAAAATATTTTCTAATAATAATATAAGTTAATAACAACAACAACAAAATGCAGTAAATGTAGTTCTTGATGAATATTCTGAACAACAAACACTTTATGATTATTATTGCAGACTTTATACTACCAATTTTAGTAGTAAACAATTTTATTACTATTTTTAATTTGGCAAAAGTTTTTATTTTTCATTAAATGAAATAACTTTGATTAGAAATTTAAGTTCACTTTAATATAATTATTTCTAAAAGAAATCTATAATAGGTGTAAAAATTCTCTATAAAATGATATAAATATATTTGAGGTAGTCTTGCATTAGCTTTAATTAATTTGTTGGACAAGAATTGGGTAAAACATGAAAAAGTTTCATATCAGAGATCCAATCCTTTCGCTTGTCATTAATGGCAACATTTCGCAGACAACCCCTAAACGGATCCGTTTGTTGTAAAACACTATTCCTCGCAAAATCTGTGAAAATAATTAAATGAATGAAAAAAATACTTAAAACTATATCCCATTTATACGACAAATACCGGGCAGTCCTCCGATATAGAGAGGCGCTGACGTGAAGGGCTCAGACTTTTTCTGTTCCTTCTCATTGAGACCGTAAGCGACTTCATGTCTGTCCACTTTAAGTGAGATGGAGTTCTTGGTGTACAACACTTTAATCAAATGCCATTTTCCGTCACACATATCGTACTTTGAATCAAACTTCTTCGCAGCTCTGATGGGACCGTCGCTTACATCGACTGATGCGATGATATCTCCGTCGAAGAGCTCTATTGAAAGGGCCGGCACTCCATCACTGGTACTGCCATTGCTTACACTCAATAGGATTCCATTCAAACGCGTTGTTTTAAATTCTAGTTCAATGTCTGCCTTAAAACCCAAATTAAACTTTTCATCTGATATTAGACACAAAGAGAGGAACAGAAAATGGTATCAATTCTTCAATTCATTTAATTTGATCGATTGTGTAAAGTAAGCAAAAATAAGCAAGCAAAAATCAAATGAAATACCAAATATAGCGTATCCGTCGCCCGCAAAATAGGCACCCTTTTCGATACGAGTGAAACACTCGCTCACGTTATGCATCAAACCTGAGGCCAAATCGACATAATTGTGATTAATGTGGAAATTCTTGAGACATCCTTTGAAACTTTCTCTCATTATGTTTAACTCGTTATTATTGACTTCATTGAGACCTTCGGGAACGCCTCCAATATAAATGGGACTTTTAAGGGGTATCTTTTTCCTCACTTTCGTCGACTCGACTAACTGATTATTATCTACTTTTAATGAAAAACTTTTGCCAACTTTGGCGAGCGTTACGTTATGCCAGTGGCCGTCATTAAGCGGCTCTCTATTACTACTAATGAGTTCCGTTCGCTTTTTCTCGGAAAGCTCAGCGATGACATACCCGCCCCTCAGCGCTAATGTCAATTGAAATCTAATCTTATTGTTGTGGCCTCTAATCAAGACTATCAGACCATTCGGATAATAGGTTCTGAACTCAAACATTAGATTAAAGTCTTGCGAGAACTCCATAGCGTCTCGATTGAGGCTAATGTGCGAATGCAAGGCATCGCCGATCTCCACGGCTCGCCTTTCCGATGAGTACTCAGGCATCTCTGCACAGGTATCATAGGGTTGGGAGGGCATCATCCGTTC
The DNA here is from genome assembly GCA_905397405.1 of Oppiella nova. NCBI lineage: Eukaryota > Metazoa > Arthropoda > Arachnida > Sarcoptiformes > Oppiidae > Oppiella > Oppiella nova. The sequence continues at coordinate 7,008 of CAJPVJ010000436.1, forward strand.
CATTGGATCGGGGAAATCATCAGGAAAACCATTTATAAAACTAAAATCAAAGGTTTTCAAACGTTAAAGTGCTGTGAACGGTATATATTCAGGCGAATAACTTTTGGAAAAAAACATTCAAAGCATAAAAATGAGAAAAAACATTCATAGAAAACATATATTTTATGCAATATTTGAGTTCACTTTTATTGAGAAAAAGATGTAAACATTTGAATTTAAAAATAGAAATAATAATAAGGTAGCAAAACATAAAAGAATATAAAAATAGATCAAACAGTTTGAGAATCAATGCAAAAACAAAGTAAAAGAAAATTTTGGGAAGTATACAGAATATTCATTCATTAAGTGTTTGCAAACATAAATGCATTCAAAATATTTCAAAACATAGAAGAATTTGGAAGAAATAGAAGTTCAAAGTTGTCTTCATGCGAATAACAGGCCATTTGGCTGTAAATCATTCCGATATATTATATTAAACCGGGTTCTCGACCAACCTATTCAAGCCATCACTCTCTCGTCCAATGCCTACCCCTTCAAAAGCAACTGGCTCATTCAGTTTTAATAGTCTTCCATTGAATACGGCGTCTCTTATGACACCCTTTAGCGGCTCTTTAGTGCCCGCCATTCCCTTCAACGACATTCCGTCGGCTACAAGTCATGAGTAAAATAAGATTTATTTATTTTATTACTTTATAAAAAGATATGAATTTAATTCATTTGAAAACATGACTTACGTAAACCTCCCAAATAAAGGCCTCCAGCAGTGGGTGCATCGATGTCTTTAGTGCCGCGGGCCAGACGAGTGGTTCCGACCTCTTTGTCGTCGAGGGCTAGACTTATTCTGTCGAAAGATTTGAGAAACACATTAATTATTTGAAAATATAATTCAATCGTTGGTTTGAAAGATATCTCACTTTCTAAGTTTTTTCTGAACGGAAACTGTATGGTATTGCCCGTCATTTACAGTCATTAACTGATCATTCAATATGGTCTCCCCTACCCCGCCATTAAATCTGGCCTCCAGTACGCCATTTACGATCGATAGGGAGTAGTAGTGCTGTCGACAAATAAAATATTTGATTTAAAATATATATAAATTCTTCATAAGAAATTAAGATAAGTATTCACAGAATATCATTTAAATATTTTGTTAAACAGATTACTGTGCAAAACACTAACCGAATCGCGACCCCGGGGTCCTTTTGTGCCTTCAAATGTAGATAATAGCAAAAGTGCTTCGTTTTGTGTTGTTTTAAAAGTAAAACTGAAATCTGCGTCCTCTTTAAGGGGCTCTCCATTAAGTTGCAAATATCCAGATCCTTTAAAGTTAACCACTTTAATAGTCTTTTCTCTGCAACCCGTTTCCACTCCAAACGCCTGCATTTGCATCAGATTTAGAGGAGTGGTATCTATTTGCGGGTCTTTCATACAGCCGAGGAAGGGCTTAAACACAACAGTCGGCCAGTGATAAGATGTGAAGTTAGGCGTAACGCCTCCGAAGTATAGCTCACTATCAGAGAGTTCAAGATTTGTTTGACTTCCTGATGGTAACCTTCCTTCAAGATATTCCTCCTGAACAGAGAGAACTCCCTCTAGTTTTTCGCGTTCAGCGTCTAACTTAACCCACTGTCCCGTATTGTACTTCATTTTACTGGTCAACGAAAGTCGGGGTGAATTACCGACATTGAACTGATAGACCACTCTTCCATCCTTTAGATATATTGCTATAAAATCACCGGTCGTTGGGTTTGCTGTGAAGAAGAGCAACGCCTCCTCATCGAAGGTCTTGAACTGAAGTGACACCAAATACTTCTTCTTATCGTAGCGTTTAATTTGATTGAGTATTACATAAGAGTCTTCTCCTTTGAATAAGAAAGTACTTAAATCTTTAGGTTCCGTCGCGCCTTCCTTACAGCCCTCACAGCCCTTATTTGTAGTGAAATTCCAGAGTCCGACAGGTTTTCCATCTAAAAATAGTTCATAAAGACATCCGGCGTACGAACGCGATCTCAGCTCTCGAGGAGTTCTGAAGTCTGGCGGCACTTCTCCGATGAAGAAATATGAGTCGCGATTCAAATCCATTCGATTGAATCCTTCGGGTGATGAGTCGGATATCTCGAACGGATCCGCTTTCAGTCCATCGGGTATTCTCTTGACTGTAAGTGTGGCCACATTTCGGATGCGATTCACTTCTATTTTATACCATTGACTGTCTTTCAGCAACTGCTGATCGTTGGTCTCAATGTTGAGACTGTGGGCCAACATCTTAGTGCCGCCGCCGGCGTTCCAAATGAACCGTATCTTTCGGTCAACCATTTCTATAGCCATGAAGTCATCGGTTCTTTTGCTTCCAATGAAGAACAGAAGGCAATCGCGCGCCTCGTCTTTGATGGCATAGTTGAGGATAATGTTATTGGAAACGGAGGGCTCTATCTGTGGCTCATAAGATCGGGCGCAGACACCACTCCTATCGGCGCCGAGTGAGACACGAATGCTGGCGGCCTTCTGTCGGGCCAATAGGATCCGGTCCTTCAGTTCCTTCATATTGAGCTCCATTTGATTGTGCAGTCGATTCACTCTATCGGCGATCTCTTGCGCCCTATCGGCCAGTCGTGAGGAGTCCCTTAAGTCACTTCTCGCCTGTTCTATGATTTTGGTTAAGTTATCCAAACCGGATGTCGTTCCCGCTTTCAGACGATTGAGTTTTGGCATCAAATCTGAGGCAATTCGTCTGTCGATGTCATCGATGCGTCGGTGCATGTCTTCGAGTCCGTCCAAAATGTTTCGCAGTTTAGACTCAACTCCGCGAAGAATACCTGAAAGATCTTTCGGTAATCCATCCAAAGCTCTGTTAATGAGGTCGAGGTTTCGTTTGCCATTCACTAAGTCATCGTTGATCACATCCAATCGCATCCGTTTCTTCGCCAGTTCTCTCTCCAGTTCCGGAACCCTATTGTCTCGAATATCCTTCGCCTGCGCCAGCAGTTCATCACTCCTTTGTTTGGCTTTTCTGGCTCTAAGAGTAAGCGCGTCATCTGTTCCGGGATAGGCCTCTTTGTAAGCCCTCTCTGCGGCCGCATTGGCCTTCTTTGCCGCGTCCTCTGCTGCCGCCAACGCATCGATAATCTTCTGATAGACTTTCGCAGCCTTTAGCGGATATTCGGCCACATCTCGAGTCGAATTGAAGAGTCCGTTCAAGAAGTTTACTTGTCGTATAAGTTCTTCGGCATGTCTTTGACAGGGAATCACATATTTTTCGGTATATTCGGGATTAAGTCGGGCCAAAATGCTTCGCCTCTCCTCCACGAGTTGTGTCCCGTTGTCCACTTCGACCAGAAGTCGCGGCAGAATATCATAAGTGACGGCCGCTTCAATCAGTGCATTCTTGGCCGCCTCTAACAGGATGTGGGCTTCAGTGAGGGTAGCGTTGGCCACATCCGCGTGCTTTGAACTGTTGGCAATGGCGTCGTGAATGAATGCCTTAATGGGTCGCGACTCCTGAACTAATTTGGTGGTCGTCTGAATCGGCGGTTGAATCTTGTTTTGGACTATCGATAGAATATCTCTGAGAAGTTCAGCCAAACGATCCAATCGTTCTTTAAGAGGACCGGTATGTTTGCGATCTGTTAAAAGTGCTCGGACTCTATCCAATAGGTTCTTAGCTTTTCTTAACTCTCTGTCTGATTCTTCAATACGAGGTCTAAAATCCCTGGCCTGTAGTTCTCGTAATATGCGCTCCGCTTCCTGAAGCATGCGGTCAGATATGTGTCCAATGGGGTCGTGAGAGTCAACTCCATGTCTACGCAATTGGTTCACCACTTCAATGATCTTTTCCCACAAATCGTTGAGCAAATCGAGGACAGTCTGCGCGTCATTCTTCACATTCTCCGCTTCTTTAGCCAAAAGGGGTCCTCTATTACTCAGCTCACGTGACTTCAGGTATAATATGTCAGCCCATGTTTCGAGATCAAAGCCCACCGTATAATTGCCAACGAGTTGATGGCCCTGTGATACCAGGTATTGGTATTTATTCAATCGCGTAATCAACGTGGTGAATTTATTGGTCAAATGCAATAATCGAGTCCACGGAAGGTTTCCCACATCTGTTAGGTTTGCCTCCTCTACCAGAACCTGTAGGAACTCGACGTCATCCAGAAGTAGTCCCGTGCACTCGTCGTCGCAATTCAGACATCCCTCGTCTGTGATTATATGCCTGGGCGGACAGTTGTCGCACTTTAATCCAGATATTCCTAATTATTTAAATCCATTTTCAAATTTGATCATAAATTTTTGAATAAATAATTTTAAAATAAAATGTGAACACATACCCTCCTTGCACCGGCACTGACCAGTCACTTTGTCACAGATATTATGAATTGATCCAAATGGACTAAGAATGACAGTAAAATGAATTAATGATAATTTTTAATTATTTTAAATATAATATTCAACACTTACCTGCAATTACAGGGCAGACAAACACCTCGAGGACTCATAGGATTACCCCAATAGCCATCCGCACAGATTTCACAGTGAACTCCTGTATATCCTTCCGTACAGTTAGTACAGATCCAATCGTTAGTACCCCTGAGCTCACACGTGTCACTGAATGAATTGGCGACAGTAGGACAGGCACACGGACGGCAAGGTATTCCTCGCGTCGGGTCTCCATAATAGCCTTTAATACAGAGATTACAATAGGGACCGGTTGTAAAACCAGCACAATTGGTACAAATGCCAGTTTCCTTATCGCACGTGCGACTCATGTTATTACAGGGACAGGGCTCAGCCCAACCCACCAAATCAAGGATGTCCTTTGAATCCAAATAATTAGGTTTTCTCTTTCGATAGTAACCGATATTCGGGTCCTGACACGAGGCCTCAGTGTATTGCGGCGGACACTTACACTGCTCCACACCAATGGCTGTATTAGTTGCCGGCGCCACACCTCTGGCCGTATCGACCGATAGGTCAGTGATTCTGACGAGTTTGACGTCCGCGCCATCAGTCGCTCGGATCAAAATGTACTGAACTTTTTGAAGCGCAACCATAAGCATAGCACGTGTCACCGGCATCTGCGGGTTGTCCAACTGAACCCACTGAGACTCGTGGAGTCTTATCTGATGGAGACCTGTCACCGATGGGTTGTTATCATATTCTGGTCCAGAATGCGAGAGAACCAGTCGATGATTGCCTTGAAGCATAACCAATGGGAACCTCTGAAGCATTTTTTCCGGGAAACGACTTCCACTTCGGTGGTAAAGTCGGAACCGAATGAATCCGTTATAACTCAACACCTGATCGTTGAGCGCTTCTTTGGGAAGCGCCCAATAGAATGGCTGATCCACTATATATCGGACGCCAATTGTTTCTCCCGTTTCGGGTATCAATTTGAATGTACGGAAAGTTTTGATATCAGTGTTTCCGATCTCAAACGCCACTTCTCTTTGTGGTATTAATATCTGTGTCCAAACCATCGACGACTGCTCGCATTTGGAGGCCTTTCCAAAGCAGAAGCACTCAAAACAACCCAAAGGATTGTCAGCAGATAATGCGAATGATCCCTCTTTACAGCGATCACAACGCCTACCCTCAACATTGGCCCGACACGGACACTGACCCGTCTCATCGCACTGACATCTGCCATCATCGCGACACTGGTCCGGCTCTGTTCCCGGTTCGTGACAATCACAGCGCCGACAGTTAGGAAACCGATAGTAACCAAACTGACATTTATCGCAATGACGACCTGTAATCAGCGGTTATATCACTATCAGTGAACCAATGAATTACTTCCAGAGTTAACATACCTTCAAATCCTTCCAAACAGACACAATCACCCGTTTTGTGGTCGCACTCATTGTTGAGACTTCCCTGAAGATTACAATCACACGGAGAACAACCTGTTAATACATCAAAACCCCAGGTGCCCGGAGCACAGTCTTGACACGTGGGACCGGCTGTGTTTGGTGGACAGACACATTTTCCTGTTTTAGGATCGCATATATGTCCCGGTGCTGTACAGGGATCACATTGACTACAACCATATGAAGAGAATCCGTAGTACCCGGGAAGACAGCGATCACAGTGTTTGCCCCCAACACCTGGTTTGCAGTCGCACTGACCATATACTTCATCGCAAACTTGTGATACCGAACCCGTGAAGTTACCTTAAATTTGAAATGTTTATCAATTAAATATACTAAATCTTTACTTCAATTTATGACTCACAATTGCATGGCTCACAGCCATTACCAGATGCTATATTCCAATATCCCTGCTCACAATGACTACAATCTCTACCGATTACAAAAGGTTTGCATTTGCATTGACCTAATAATTATATTATTTAAAATCAAATTAGGGTTGAAAATAAATAATTTGTATATTATAATAAAACATTACAAACCTGTTAATGGATTACATTCAGGTCCTTCTGAGCCGTTTTGATCGCATTTACAGGGCTGACAGCCTTTCTCAGAAAATCCAAAGTATCCGTCCATACATTCTTTACAGTGTTGGCCAAACACTCCGGGTCTAAATATTAAAACAAATGTATGTTACAATATGAAACAATAGATAAGTTAGTTGACTCGTTAGCACTGACCTGCACGGACACTGACCAGTTGTCTCATCACAGTTAGGAGACGTCGATCCAATCAAATCGCAATCACAGGCCAAACATTTCTGTTCGAGATTTCCATAACCGGGAGCACATCGGTCACAACGAAGACCAGTCCAGTTTGGTTTGCACTGACACTGACCCGTCACCGGATTGCAGTCCAAACTTTCTGAACCCTCAGGATTACAATTACAGGCCTTACAGTCCTTAAGAGCTGCATTTCCCCAGTGTTGAGGTAGACATTCATCACACTTCCAGCCCCCAGTATTTCCGATACATCTGTTTTCACAAACAATTCAGTGAATTAATAAAATATTTTAATCAGGGTATTTTGTTTTTTAGTTGGCATTACTTGCACTGTCCGGTCAAGTGATCACAAAAGTCAGGGATTGAGGTATTAGTATTGGGTCCACAATCACAGGGCAAACAAATTCCTCCGGGAATTAATGGATTTCCATAATATCCATCCGCACAGCGTTCGCATCGTTCACCGGTATATCCTTCGGGACACTCGAGACATATGTACCCGTATTTGCTGTTCGGTTCCAACCGACAAGTGGGTGAAAAATTGTTGGAAGGTATGGGTAGAGGACAGGCACAGGGTTTGCAGTCATCTTCAAATCCAAGTCTAGCGTTCCCATAGAAGCCAGGCTTGCATTCACCACAATTAGGACCAGTCGTGTTATGGAGACCTCATTTAATAATACTAACAATTAATACCATACTTGAGAAAATTTAAATAACACATTTACATTCAGAACACTGGCCAGTGAAGGGGTCACAGGACTCAGCATGGTTATTGCAGTTACACTTCTCACAAATACCATTCACTAGAATATTGTTCACTCTTCTATATCCAGGCGCACAGAATTGACACGAGAGTCCGGTATAGCCTTAAGATATTCATATGAAATAATACATCAAGTAACAATTTATATGGCATACCTGGGGGACAGTCACATTTCTCGGTGCCCTCAGCTTTCTTAATGCTCTTAGAAATATTGGACGCCTTTTCCATATCAACCTGGTACAATCCACCCTCAATCTGGTCCGTATGGAATTTGGCGCGAATCAGAAGTCTCTTGAGATCGTACAACAAAAGTGTGAACTCTTCTCGAGACACCTTATCGTCACTCTTCTTGCCGTCGTTTCCCACTCTAAACCAGTTCTGTTCCCTTAACGGCATTATTATAGTAGTGTTCACTTCGTCCACTTCTGATGGTTTGTGCCATTTATAGCCAACCCTTATATTATCGGGACCGCCCTCTAGGATAATGTCGGCGTCATCTGTGAAATATCCGGACACATCTCCTCTCGATACCACATAACTGATCAAAAACTTCAGATCATTGCCATATGAGTACAGATTTAATCCCAAATAATCTTTAGGTGCTTCCCAGTAGTAGACTCTCTGAGCAGAGGCGGGCACCTCATCGTTGGCTATAACTAAGTGACCGTTTTCTAGACTCGGAGTCACTTTAACTCTTCCGGACAAATCACTGATCATCCAGTCGTCGAGATTACTGACAATTTCGAGGCCCCAATCACTTGACGCACATTTAGTGGTGGCTCCGAAACAGTAACAGAGGGCACAGCCGTCCGGGTTGTCACTGTCGAGGTTATAGTGACCGCTCTTACATTTGTTACAACGAGTGCCGATCACATTAGCTCTACATAGACACTGACCGTCACAGGTCTCCGTGTTTACAATACCCGCGTGAATACACGTGCATTCGTCACATCGGGGAAAGTCCTTATATCCAGGGGCGCAGCGCTCGCATCGATGGCCTTCAAATCCCGGTTTGCAGAGACAATCTCCCGGACGTCTGCCTTCAATCAAATGAAATACATCTTTGACACAAAACTGTGAGACACCCGGTCCACTACACAGGCACCGGGAACACGGGTTTTCACTGTCCAGTAGTACGCCTTCTGGTCTATAATAGCCATCTTCGCACTGTTCGCAGTTGATGCCAATGGTGTGATGTCGGCCTTTCACAAAGCATTTAGTTTTTAATAAGTTATACAATGCATACTATTGTATCATTTATTTGGCTTACATTTACTGCAAACACCTCCGCCTTCATAGACACCAGACTTGGAAAGACTTAACTTTTTGTCATCAATGCTTTGGTCATAATAGCACTCATCTGAATGACCAAAACATTGACATTCTGTACATTAAAATAGTTTATAATTAAAAGACAACTCAACCAAAAATTTTCAATGTGACGAACCTTCACAAAAAAATCCCGATCCACTCGAAGCTGGTTTCCATGACTTTTGATTGAATAGAGGCCGACATTTCTCACAATTAATTCCTATTTTAAGTAATTACAAGAATTTATTTATAAATATTTGGATTTTATGGCCAGACCTCCAGTGTTGTGTTCGCACTGACATTGCGGTAGAGGAGAGCCTAACAGTGCCTTACAATCTCTCGCGTGTCCGTTACATAGACACTGACCACCTATTGATATGTCTTTTACAGAGTAGAAAAACTAAAGAAATACACATAAAAATATAGTTTACTAAAAAATCACATTAAAAAATCTTACTCTTCGGGTAATGGATTTGTCGACTTTGTCTGGATCTCCGATAAGTTCCGAATGAAGAGTTCTAATCTTTTGCAGACGGAAACGGATAAACTGTGCTTTTGTGAACTCCTTTATTACAAATAATATCATTAGTTAACTTCATTTTTTACTTAGAGATATCAGTTATAATTCATACTCTGAGTGCATCACTGGGTCCATCAGCACCGGGTCTTCCATTAATGAGCGAGGTGTGAATCTAACGGTAATTAAGTTGACTTAATATATGAGATCATAATAGTCTAGAAATTGAAATACTTCTGCATTCTCGATGATATCATTCTTGGAGTAAAATGAAGTACAGATAACTTCATCGTCAGATCTGTACCTAACTTTACCTATAGTAGGTCTGACCCGATATGTATCCCAACACTCTGTGTCTGAAAGTGCAAAGTACTGCCACGGATAATATGTCTGTCCATCAACAGATCGCTCCAGAATCCAATTGCCTGGCAATGGACTGATGGCCGACTTGATGACCACATATGAGATTTGATAGACTTGTTTGAGATTCAAGGTAATGGTGACCCATTCAAACTTTCGCCCGTTTTGTAGGGTCGGGCTCTGCCACCACCTGACAGATACAACACAATACTTATGAACTCCAATAAAGTCTTAGGGAAAAAACAAGGAGAAACTAACGAATCGGTGCCATCGATGGCATTGGCAATGGGGTGTCGTTTGGAGAGGTCAGCGCCGGCCACATCGCACACATTGCATTGGGCGGTGGATGCGTCTGAACCGCTGTTTGCAAACAATATGTAAATACAATTAATTTGTCAAATACTCGGTGATAGAGAACTTTCAACAGTCCATAAGTGTTTTGGTTATAATCAGTTCGCAATGATATTTATAGTTACCGTTCAAACACATGTTCAACTAATTTACAGTAAACTTCAGGACCAGTTTCACCACAAGTGGCGTTCACTGTTATTATAGCTCCAGACGCTAAGTTGAACACATTTGGGAACAAACTCTTCAATGATTCCGCGCTCTCTGTATTACAAACAAAACCATTTATTCTTCAATAAAAATTTGCAAAAATTTTACTACAAATGTGGGCCTAATTGTGCTCTCCTGTATAAGCCCCTTGGCTAACAATTACAATACTAAGCAAACTTCCAATTATGTGCTGTACTATTGTGCCCACTGAACCCATGCTTATGTGGACAGGAGTCACAAATCAGTAGTAGTATGTAATAATCATATTTGGAGTTAATCTTTTAAAATTAGATAACAATTTTGGTGTCAATTTGTATTATACAAGAATACAGTAATATATTGAAACTGATGTGTGGGAGGAATTTGTCACAAAACAGGTCTCGTATATTACCTGCAGATTAACCTGATTTTAACATTAGGAGTAAATATATACCTATTAGGTATACCTTATATCACATTTTAAACTATATTTTATAGCTTGTCAATAAATATGTAAGTATTATTTAAGCAAAATTATCCAAGAATATGATTTTACATAAAAAATAAGATTTGATATCGAATTTGAAAACAAGAATTTCTAAATTAAACAAAAATAAGTGTTTATTTGTTTAGCAAACAAATCGAGTAAATGTTTGTTTAAGAATTTAGACTTGAATTACTTCAGTCTTTTACTCTTTATGTAGAAAACATTTGTAGCTCAACTCAATATAAACTTTTTTGTTTTAGACTAACAGTTAATATTAGAAATTCTGAGAATACAAGTTAGAAAAGATTTTTGAAAACTAAAATATTTAATTACAAATTATATTTATTTTCATAATTAGTGTCAAATTGTCAAACAAATAATCATATCCTACTAAAATTTAGTATTTAGTAACTAAATGTTTTTAAGTTACGCAAATATCTAAAATTATAAATAAAACTTATTAAAAAACATTGCTGATTTTAAACCTAAAATCTTGAATCCATGTTTTAAAGCATGACTATATAAGTACTGCACAGTTAGTACAGTTAATGTAAGAAACTTTTTCCTATACTTAAATGTAAGTCATCTGAAAAAGCCTGAAACCATCTGCTAATTAAAAGTGATTTAAATAATCAATTTAATGATAAAAACTCACCGCTTTTGAGCTTAAATCTAGTGTCCGGCTGACAATTAATAAAATTATATAAAAATATCCAAAACAATAGCAGTGAATGTGAAATGAGAAGCATTTTTCGTGTGTATGTTTTGGTCACATTTGTCTGTAGTTTCTCTTCCCATTCAATAGACTCTCAAAGAAAACACATTCAACTGAACAACACTAGAGAACTACTAAAAGCAAAACCAAACTTGTCTTCCAGTGCTAAAAGTTGTGTTGTTTTTATTACCATAAATGTGTGGGACTTGAAGGAAACCTTAAATAATTCATTCAAAACGCTCTTTTCTATTGAACTTTTCTCTAATTTTCTTTCGGCCTTTTCAAACGGTATGGGATTTAAGCTTCAAATAAGGCTATTATTACCTGAAAAGTTAGTTTCCAAAAGCAATGGGTGTTTCAGTGAAAAGAGTACTCACTCTTCACGTCTCTCTTCACCGTTTTGTGAATCACTTTTGAGTGAAAAGTAATAAATTGTTTTGAATAGAAATTTGAACATTCAGTTGAACACAAAATCTAATTTAATTTAGTTCGCAGGGTTTCTGATCAAACATTTGCTCAATAAATGTTTGTTTGCCATAATCAGCGAAAATAGCGGGACTTCTTCGCGCAAATTATTTTCCTGTTCATCTTATCTCAAATCTAAAAGTCTTAAAGTGTTTTAAACACTTTTATTGCTTACCATAAGTATCGGTAATAAATGTAAGCTTAACATACAATACCCAATAGCTTACAATCAGGGAAATTACTACTTTTATAGAAATAAAAAATTTTAATTATATTTTTGTTGTTCAATAAGTTTAATCTAGTGAATATAAAATATATGCAAGTTTATCTAAAATTTAGAATGCGATAATTAGATATAATTAAATAATAGCTAAGTATTAAAATACTTAAATTAATATTCAGGTGAACTAAGTCTCTAAAGTGTCATAAGTTTTAATCGCAAATAATACTATTTGTTAAATTAGTAAATTTTATATTACGTTAAATAGAAATATAAAATAGTTTGAGTTTAATTTATTAAAGTATGATATTAAGTTATTTAATTCAACGATAAAGTTTTATTTATTGAAATATAAGTTATCTCGTATAGATTTTCAAATATTTTTCTGTAAATATACAAAACTTTCTAAATGAGTTATACTCTACCAAAAAACCAAAAAGTTTTTAAATATCAATAAAATTAACACATTTTATGTAAGACTAAACTCGCGAGTAATTTAAAACCAATTAAATACTTAAACAAATATTTGCTTTTGCAAATGTCAGCTAAATATCAATAAAGTATTAAAACATACCTCATATTAAAGTTAATTATTAGGTGTGAATAATTAATTATAATTTTGAGCATTTTATTATAAATTATAAACATTTATAAAAAAATAGTTTAAAAGGTTTTAATTTTTTAAAAACTTAAATCTCAGATAAAAAGGGTTGGACATTGACTAGACATAGACCCAGACAGTGACCAGACATCACAAATAAAGCAAGCTCAGCTAGTTCAGTACAGTATTTATGTTTTCTTTAGAAAAAGTCAATTCTTTTTAAAATAATATAAAATCTTTGGTTTCGCTTTCATTTCAAACATAAAAGCTTTGACTCCGATCTCTTAACTAAATATTTTCATTTATATCTATTTTAAGATACCTTCAATAGATATGGAGTGGGGATCCAAAGCTTACATCAACTTCATGACCGAACTTTGGGTATTATATTTTGAGTAAAATATAAAAATTGTTAGAACTTATTATTTGAATTTATTTTAAATAAATATAACATTTTATTATATTTAACGAATAACATTTATTTATATTTTCGTATTGGAGTTTTGGTTGAATGTTTTGAAATATTAAAAATATTTTTAATTAAACTTTCTGTTGGATATTGCAGACATCTGAACCCCAATATCATAGTATATAAGTTATATAAAACTCTATTTATCTTAAAAAGAAAAATAAATCATTTGGAGATTTGAACTCAACATCGATTGTATTCAATATCAGAGTGTATGCGGTATCTCTCAAAAAGAGATTTTGCCGTAAATGTATCACAATTTTCTAAATAAAGTAAACTTTAAAATTAAATATTTCAACTCAAAACTTACTCAAAATATTAATTATAAGTTAAGTCTAATATTATATAACATAAGACAAATAAATACTCTATTAACATATAAATATAGACTTTAGTTAAGGTAAATGAACTGAACATAAAGATAGAGATTGTGTCAAAACTAGATTATTCATAATCTTTGGTAAACTATTAATATTAAACATTATTTACAATATATATTATAATTAATTTTAATTTCAAGTTTATAAAATAAAATTAATGCTTGTCATTTATGCTACATATTACCCTTTTTAAATTAATTATCACTATGCATTAGTCAAAAATGATTGAGAAAGCCTAACTTCCCGCCAATACCTGAGATAACACTATTATTACTGCCAAGGTGATTTGGAAATCCTATATGCTGGTATTTTTGTTTGTGAGCACAATAAACACCTTAATCATTGGCAAATATTGTATAATTTATTCACTTCTAATTACATGTAATAAAAATTAATATTTGCTTTGAATTATAGCTCAATATAATTGCTAATGCAAATTCTTATGGGGTTTTCCTATAGCTAATAAAATAATTTTGCATCATAATATGATGATTATATAATAATTTGTAATTTTGAAATTATAAATTTTAAAATATAAGTCGTTCTACAAACTCAATCTTGAAATTTAACAATAAATGTATCAAGCAAATTTTCTGAATAAAAAAAAAAATCTCTGCAAACCTCGGTCCCAAATAACGTAATCCGGTATTAGAGGAATGTATTGATTAACAACTGAATAATTGTTATCAAATGATGTGATTTTAAGAATATATTTGCTTCGGTATGAAAGTTGTGATACTCTATTAACATATAAATATAGACTTTAGTTAAGGTAAATGAACTGAACATAAAGATAGAGATTGTGTCAAAACTAGATTATTCATAATCTTTGGTAAACTATTAATATTAAACATTATTTACAAAATATATTATAATTAATTTTAATTTCAAGTTTATAAAATAAAATTAATGTTGTTCATTTATGTTACATGTTACCCTTTTTAAATTAATTATCACTATGCATTAGTCAAAAATGATTGAGAAAGCCTAACTTCCCGCCAATACCTGAGATAACATTATTATTACTGCCAAGGTGATTTGGAAATCCTATTTGCTGGTATTTTTGTTTGTGAGCACAATAAACACTCTAATCATTGGCAAATATTGTATAATTTATTCACTTCTAATTACATGTAATAAAAATTAATATTTACTTTGAATTATAACTCAATATAATTGCTAATGCAAATTCTTATGGGGTTTTCCTATAGCTAATAAAATAATTTTGCATCATAATATGATGATTATATAATAATTTGTAATTTTGAAAATATAAATTTTAAAATATAAGTCGTGCAACAAACTCAATCTTGAAATTTAACAATAAATTTATCAGGCAAATTTTCTGAATAAAAAAATTTAGAGACGTTTGGAGCCAGGGTTTATTGCATTAGGCCATAATCTCCTTACATAACTAATTGTTGACTTATTAACAATAGTTTACTACACTAAAATTCTTATATAAACGAAGCCATACTTTCAACACAGAAACCAAACAATGAGATGACAATCACTGCACTGACAACCAATTCCCTTCCCATCTGTCCACACAATCATCAATTTGAATGTTATTTAAGACATTGTCATCGATTAAGTGAACCAAATGAGCCAATTATATAAACATTTGTGTCGATTGTGTTTATTCTCAGATCAGATCTATTCTAACAGAAAGACTCAAATGAAGTGAAAAATTCTTACTTAATGTTTAATATGCAACACAAGAGTCCTATCTTTGATTCAAGTGCTCAGCTTTTGCTCAATCTTTGCACAGTTATGCTCCGGTGCAGCACTTTATCACTTCATACAAACTTATAATATTTATATAACAAATATTTTTGCCTCACTTTTCACGACAACCTAAACGACTGATTCATTATTTCACAATAAATTTACTCAATTTGTAAACACTTTTACACAAATAATTAAGTTTTGTATCGAATTCTATGAATTGCTTTCAATCACTAAAGGTACTTAATAAACCAAGTACGGTAGTTTAACCTCGATTTTATAGTATTAATATGGGTACTATAATCGTAAAACATGTCAATTTCGACATACATATGATACATTAGTATATAATATCTTTTTAATGCTGACCTTCGAACCTAGGTAATTCTTTGTGTTATGCTGTATTTCAAGTAAATTGCAAACAGTTACCATAAAACTCATAAATTACAGTATATAATACATAAATATTATAATTCATTTTAAATTTTAAACATAACAAATTGCATAATATTTATAACTACTAAAGGATTCTTTACTAAAATGTCCAGGGTGTGACACTTATACGAATAATATTTATTCTAATGAGTAATAAATACAATATCTTTTTATAATTAATATACTAAACAATAGTAATGTTATTAATATTTTGTATAAAAATTTAAAACAACTAAAAATATTTCAATCACCGTACTTATAAGTATTTAGCAAGTTCAATTATTGAACAGTTATTCTATGATAGCCTTCCAGACAAACAAATTCATGGCAAATGCAGTGAAACATAGTCCGTAACGTTGTCTATGAATAGTCGCAAACATATGATCACCAAAAGTGAGACAAACGTTGTTTCAAACAATTGTTGTTTCAATTGATCCACAAATTAGTGATTATAAGTACAATACCATTGGTGTGAATGCGACCGATGTTGAGACCAACTGTTGCGGTGATCTTATTGAGTGCCACCCCTTTGTACTGATGGTTGAGTTGTGTCTTAGACTGCTCCAGAAACGTGGTCTTTCCGGCGTTGTCTAAGCCTAAGATCAACGCAAAGTACTCCTCCTTCTGGAACAGATATTTCCACAATCCATACAATAAGGAAAACATTGGATTCACTGATAGTTAGCTATATGTATGGAAGATATCACTCAAACACATCCAGCCGTCGTCCCACTTCTCAGTGTCTTATTCAATAAAATTAGTTTCATTTCAATTGAAAACAATATTTCAATTCAATTCAATCAACACTCAAATCAATGGCTTTTTGAAACACATGTTTCGTATTGACTGTGAGTTTCACTCAAAATGTTTTCAATCAAAACAAACTTATCATTCATTTCATGTCAATTACGTCCACAATGACTGGCATTCAATTCAATTGCATTTCATTTCCAATCAAATGTATCCTTTATTTGTAAAAATTCACTGCAATTTCGATTACAATTATAATAATTAACTAAAATTTTCTCGAAATAATGTGTAAAATATAATAATAATTAATGAATTAATGTATTAGTGATGCACGCAATCAGACATTTGGTGATTGTTTATCAGTCTTGATGGCCTCCAGTTCTTTCATGTCTTGCTTAAGGATGGAGACGAGGTGTGATATGCCCTCCTGTTCCTGCTTCAGGAATGTCTTCAGGTCTGTGCTCAGCCCAGAGTCCAACGACACACACACTCCCGACTGGTGTTGGCTCTGGAGTTGTCTTAACTGAGACATGAGTTCGTTGAGACAGCCCTGGAATTTGGTGGGCGCCGACAGCTCCGATTGAATCGCTTCCAGTTTGGCCTTCAGCTGATCCTCTTCGGCCTGAATAGGAAACCCTCTTTGACGCACAACTTCCTGAGAGATCATTATCCTAAGCACGCGATTGGAGAGTGCGATGTGTTTGCGACGGCACTCGTCTAACTTGGATTTCGTTTCCATGACATGCCTTTCCATTGCCGACACATCATCGGTGATGAGTTGGAGTCTCATCTTGTGCTGTTCGGTCTCCCGTTCCTGTAGTTTAAAGCGCTCATTCAGTGCCGCAAAGCCTACTAATGGCACCGGAATGAAGCGGTTGGGGTCGGGATTCTCGTGCTTCGCCTGAGCCCACAGTCTCTCGTCAATGCCTTTCGGGGGAGTATTGAGATATTCTTCGAGTTCTTGTTTGGACAGCTGTGCCATCGGAACGATATTCACGAATGTATTCATAAACACATTATTCAACTGATTCTTAATGTTCTGCTGATTGAAGACGTTTTGCAAGTGAAGCGAAGACAAGGATTTATTAGTCATAGGATCCGTGACTGACAACGATATGACGGCTTTGTTTTCGGGCAACACTTTCGTGATCTCCAGTTTACTCATCAAATTGACGCCAATTATTGACTTCAGGTTTTGCTCGTAAGTCAGAAGCGATGTCTTCAGCTGTGACTCATTGCCAACCATTTTGACCAAAAACCCCATTTTATTGTCAGATGTTTCGTTTGAGTCGTGTTTCCTGTACTCGGAGTAACCGATGGATTTGAATCGATGTGTCGGATCAGTTTGGCTGATGTCATAGGGAGGCAGGAATGCCGAGTAGAAGGCCTTTCCCGACCCCCAGAAGGCCTGCACTCTATTGAACTGAGCGATGGTTTCGTCCCTCTCGTCGTTATATATCTTTGGGGCGAAAATATTGGCGTTTTGTTGGTTCAGTTGATTGGACGCCGACTGCGATGTCTGCTGCGTCTGAGGCGCCGAAGAGCCCATAAAACCGAAGGGTTGTTGCGGTCGTTGGGCGCCGAAGAGGGATGTGTTAGACGACGGCTGCCCTAAACCACTGCCAAAGTTGAAGCCACTTGCGGTCGACTGAGTTGTGGTGACACTCGGGAAGGAGAACTGGTTCTGTTGTGTGGATCCGAACGATGGGAATGCGGAGGAAGTGGTGGCCGAAGAAGTGAAGGGCTGGAAGGAGAAGGCGTTTGTGGTTTGGTTTGGCGCCGAAGTGCCGAAACCGAAGGCTTGTGTGGTCTGAGCGCCAAAACCGGTCGATCCAAACGGATTGGATGTCGTCGACAGCGATGGCTGTGTTGACCCGAAACTGAATCCTCCGCCCGAAGTCATTATTAATCACTAATTTGTGGATCAATTGAAACAACAATTGTTTGAAACAACGTTTGTCTCACTTTTGGTGATCATATGTTTGCGACTATTCATAGACAACGTTACGGACTATGTTTCACTGCATTTGCCAT